>PITA01006401.1:70714-100594 GCA_004023965.1 Spilogale gracilis | reverse complement strand
TCTTCTTCTCCTTCTCCTCCTCCTCCTTCTCCTCCTCCCCCCCCTCCTTCTCCTTCTTCTTCTTCTTCATCTCTTCCTCTTCTTAAAAAGTAAACATTAATCTGAACATGAAGATATATCACTTCTCAGCCTTTTGGCTAAGATCAAGTGCATCTTATATCCATGTTTTTGTACTTTGACTACACATACACTGAGAGAGTTAATGTGTTGTTATTCCCTAAGCTTTTTTTTGGACTATATATCAATGCATTCACACTGTATAAATTCTGTGTGACTTCTTTGGCTCACATTGTGTGGCTGAAATTCATTCATGCTGATGCGTGCAGCAGTGGATCTGTTCATCCTGGTAGAGTTTATTGTGTGATGGCTGCCAAATTTTATTGTCCATATATTATTGGTGAATGTTTTGGTGACTGACTTTCTTTCTTTCTTTCTTTCTTTCTTTCTTTCTTTCTTTCTTTCTTTCTTCCTTCCTTCCTTCCTTCCTTCCTTCCTTCCTTCCTTCCTTCCTTTCTTTCTTTCTTTCTTTCTTTCTTTCTTTCTTTCTTTTCTTTCTTTCCTTTCTCAGCAGGTTTGCAAATGTTGCCTTGGAAACAACCAGGATGGGGCATGGGGCAAGCTTCCTGCAGTGCCACCAAATTTTGCCTAGCTGGTTATGCAAGCTTGCAACTCTGCTGGCAGAGTTACCAAGACTTACCATTGATTCACATTCTCTCCAACTTGGTATTACCACTTTATATTTTTTGCCATCTGGCAGGTGTGGAATGATATCTTAACACCTTCTTTGACAATACGCTCAACTTAGATCTTACCTCTTCTCTGCCCTCTGGATCCCATTGTTGCCATCTTTTGTAGATGGCTGTTCCTTTGTAAATGATCTGTTCTATTCCTCATGATGCTTTCCCGTGTTCTTTCCCTCCACCCCCAGGGTTCTACAGTGTCACTGTGATACAACTACATGTGTAGGAACCTTTTTTTTTTTTTTTTCAAATTTATACTGGAAGTTCATCGAGGTTTCTGGATCTGGGCATTGGTGTCTTAGCAGTTCTGGAAAACTCTCAGCAACCACCTCTTAAAAACATTTACTACTCCTCATCCTTCATTATTTTTTTTCTAACTCCAATGAAGAGTACAGTAGACCTTCTTACCCACACTTCCGTATCTCTTACTACCATCTGTTTCTCCTATTTTTCTGTTTTTCTGGATTGTATTCTGGATGATTTCCTGATCTCTATTCCTGCTCCTCTCCCAGTCTCTCTCCAGCTGGGTGTCATTTGATGCTCATCATCTATTCACTGTGCTTTTATTTGAATGAAGTGTTTTTCATTTGTAGAAATTCTTTTCCATTGTTTTTTAAAAGCTATGATATGTTACCTGTCATGTCCTGTCTCCTAACATGTTTTCAGACTTCTTTAAATAAAATTACTTAGTAACATAGTTATTTTAGATTCAACTTCCATACATTTTAAAACCTGTGGGATCCAGGAATCTGGTGTTCCCACTTTACAGCACAATCAGCAGCAATGGGTTTTCCCATATTTTTTTCCCCACAACTTTTTAAAGATTTTACTTATTCATTTGTCAGAGAGAGAGAGAGAGAGAGAGAGAGAGAGCAAGCACCGGGATGGCAGAAGAAGAAGTAGGCTCTGCTCTGAGCAAGGAGCCTGATATGAGGATCCCAAGACCCTGGGATCGTGACCTGAGCAGAAGGCAGATGCTTAACTGAGCCATTCAGGTGTCCCCCCCCTCCTTTTTTCACTATTTCATAGGAAAAAATCATATATTGAGACAAGTTAAGAATGAAAGTAGGCTTTTCACATTAGGAAAAAAGGCTAGAATTTGTTGGTAAAATTTGTGTTCCATAGTTCTTTTATCTCTGAGAATATTGCTTGTGAATGCCTATGCTGTATCTTGTTAAACTTGGTCAGAAAGTTAGGTGTTGTGGCTAGCAGACTCAAAATACCAGGGCTTCCTTTGGAAGCACAGAAAGAAACTCTCATAGGGGTGCCTGGGTGGCCCAGTCAGTTAAGCATCCACTTTTGGTTGTGGCTCAGGCTGTGAAATACAGCCCTACATCGAACCTCGCGTCCAGCATGGCATCAAGCCCTGGTCTGGTTCCACGCTCAATCAATGAGCGGGCTTGTCCTTCCTCCCCCTCTGCTCCTCCCCCTGCTCTCTCTTTCTCTTCTCTTTCTCTCTCTAAGATAAATAAATTGATATTTTTTAAAAACAGAGAGAGAGAAACTCCTAGACTTCCAACTTTATGGGGCTCTGGCATTATTTCTTTCAGAGTTTCAGGGTGAAATGATTATAGAACCTCTTTAAAATTAACTGCCTTTTATTCCCTGTAAACCTGGATAGACCTAAAGACACACAGAAATCCACAGAACACTTAAAAGTTGCCTTACATTTCTAAAGTTTTTGTATGTGTGTGTGAAATTAAATCCAAAATTACATTGGGCAATATGAGAAAGTTAGTAACATTGGAAAAGTTAGTGACATGGAAAGATTAGGTACTCAACCAGGTGTCCGATGCTTTTCTGTTTGCTCTATACTCATTGACTCATGTCCTCTTTACAGGAACTCGGTGAGGTAGGTGTTAGTATTAATCTTATTTTACAGATGAGGGAACTGGGGCCCAGAGAGTTAAAGCGCCTTGTCCAAGATCACACAGGGAATAACAGAAAATCCAGGATTAGAATGGGGGCAATGGAGTTCCAGCATCTGTGCTCTTAGTCACACACTCTTCACCTTTTTACCCTCTGTATGCTGCCATCGTTTATGGGGTCAGTAATGGGATAGGGTATATGTTATCTGCAGAATTATAAAACTAAATTATCAGAAAGTTTATTGTGTTTTACTTTTTAATGCAAGAGGTTGTGGCTACATAATAGGCTAAAAAGTAGCTTGAGTCACATGAAAGCAAACATAGATCACAAAATGGCTCCCATTAGGAAAAAATGGCCGACTCTTGGCAATTCTATGTGGCTCAACTGAACACAAAATGTACATCGACGTAACGCTCCCTGATTTACGAGATATTTTTACACCATTCTTGTCTTCACACTGCCGTCTTGCCATGTGGGCAAGGATGCTGTGATGACCCTGGTTTATAGAGGATGGAGTAAAGGCCATATTGAGGGACCCACTCCAGTCATATATACCTGGGGGGGGGGGGTGACAGTACTGGTCTTTGGCCCAGTTCTCCGGGGACTGAGTATGCTGTTCTGTTCCTCTTGTCTCTATGTTCTTGGTGCCCAACCCGTGGCTGCTAATCAGGGGCCAGAGTGCAGGGGGTTTAGGCATCCCCTTTCCACAGATGTGTTTAGTTCATCAAATATAAGTATTTGAAAAGTGAGCAGCAGATATAAAAGGGAGGGTGATCCCTACCACAAGAGCAACAGCAGCTATCACATGACTATGTGCTTCTTAAAAGTAATTTATTGAGCTTAATTTTCACATAACGTTAAATTAACCACTTAAATGCAAACAGTGGCTTTTTGGGACTGTTTGGTATATTCACCATCTTGTGCAGTCCCCACCTCTGTCTGGTCCTCAAACATCTTCATCACCCCAGAAGAAACCCCATACCCCTTAAGCAGTCACTCTCTGTTCCTCCTTTTCCCCAGCTCCCAGCAGCCAACAACCTGCATTCTGTCTTTGTGGATTTATCTCTTCTGAACATTTCCTGTAGATGGAATCATACCATCTGTGTGACCTTCTGTGACTGGCTTCTTCAACTTAGTATAATGCTGTTGAGGCCCATCCAGTTAGCATAAAGTTTGTAGCATATATCAGACTTGATTCCTTTTTATGGCTGAAAAATAGGCCATTGTGTGTATTTACCACAGTCTGTTTATTCATTCATCTGTTGATGAACCTGTGGGCTGCTTCCACTTTTGGCCTTGGCGAATAGTTCTGGAATGAAAATGCATGTATACATGTACTCATTTGATGCCTGTTTTCAATGCTTTGCAAGCATGCATGTGGGACTAGAGTGGAAGGGTCTTATGGTAATCTGTGTCCAACTTTTTTGAGGAAACTAAAACTGTTTGACAAAGTAGCTGCTCCACCTTGCGAGTCCACCTGCTGTGTTTCTCCGCAGCCTTGCCAATACCTGTCATTGTTCATCTCTTTCGTTATGGCCATCCTTCTGGCTGTGCAGTGGTTTTCACACTGTGGTTTTCATTTGCATTTCCCTGGTAAGAGATGATATTGAGCATCTTCTCATGTGCTTGTTGGCCATTGGTACATCTTTGGAGAACTGTCTGTTCAGATCCATTGCCCATTTTTAAATCTGGTTATCTTTTTATGGTGATATATAAGAGTTCTTCGTGTGTTCTAGATACAGGTCCCTTATCAGATACATGATTTGCAAATATATTCTCCTGTCCTGTGGGTTGTGCTTTTCACAGTCTTGATGGTGTTCTTTGAAGCACTTTAAAAAGCTTTAACTTTTCACAAAATCTAACATGTATTTTTTCTTTTGTCATTTGCACTTCTGGTGTTATATATAAGAAATTATTTACTAAAAAGGAAATTATTTTCTAACCTAAGGTTAGAAGATTTACATTTTCTTCCATAGGTCTTTTCTTTTGACAATCTCAGCTCTTACAGCTAGGTTTATGATCCATCTTGAGTTACTTTTCATATAGGGCAGGAGGGTCCAACTTCATTCTATTTTGATCATAAAAATTGTGCATACTTAAGCTGTACAACAGGATGATTTGATATATGGGCAAAGGGGAAGACTGATTACTACAGTCATGCTGATCAACATACCATCTTGACACCTAGCTACCATTCACAATTATCTGTTTTTACTTTTATCTTCTTCCCATAAGCAGAGAATATTTTGAAGGCAAGGACCATTTCTGTTTGCTCATCACTGTTTCCTCAACCTCTTGTGCTATTATTGGGTACTGCGGAATAAATAAGACCTTGTCCAAATCATTTTACCTCAAGACCCAACTTATGTTCTAGAAAACATGTGATTCTATGTGAGCCTTTGGAACCTTATTCATAAAATTATATAGTTTTTTCCTCAACTCGGATAGCTTACTAATAGAACTATCTGTCCTTTAATAATTGATTTAAGATTGTATAACTATCATCTAGTATGAACTTGAGAGCCCTCTTGAAAAAGCCTACTGTTTTTCTGGCACATGGTACCCACTGAATAATTCCATTTCATAACAGTGCCAAAAATAAAAATCATTTCTCATAGCTGAAGCCTTTGTGAACACCATAAATGGCCATACCTTCTGGTTACCCCAGAGATAGGTCATTTTTAAATTGGCTGTCTTGACAATAATGGCGATTATATAGAGAATGCAGCTTCCTTTGAAATACCCTGAAGCTTTCATATGGAAATCTTTTTTATCTTCACCGTGCCCTTGAAAAGTAGGAAAGGGGTGAGTAATTGTTTGTGTCAAATGACCATTTCCTTGGGCTTGGTGAATTGAGCTATTCTTGTACATTTCAGCTATACAATTTTAGTTTTATAGTTTTATCGTGGCCCTGGCCATTGTGATGGGCTGGGTGAACCCTTTCAGAGTACAATTTCCATTGCTTCAAGAGTTGTGTTTTTATTTGTCTCCGTGACACCATTTAATAATATTTTTCATGAGGAATAATATTGATTTGTAAATGTCATTTGGGCGTGAAATATTATTAGATTCTTTTGAAGAGCTGGAGTGCTTTTCTTAAATGTATGTTTTCCCTAAATGTTAAGATTTATGCACCTGGGTTTTCTCTCTGCCTTTAGAGAAGCTGTTTATTCAGGCAAGAAAGTGCCCGTGGTCTGGTGTACACCAGGAAGCACCCCCTTCAGCTGATAGCGAAGCCATGCCCCGAGAGGATGCATTTCAATTTCAATTTCAATAAAGTGTCTGTCCTTTCCTTCTTATTCAAACAAATATAACAGATCATAAGAAAAAGAAGAAAATTTCTCATGTACTTCATATTCTACCCACTATAAATTTCCTACCAAAATCTGACTTTAGAGAGAACAAAATAAGAGGAAAAACAAGGGACCCATTCCATTTGTAAGTATAGGTGTGAAAACCAAAATCCTGCAACGTATTAGCAAATCACATTCAGCTGTAAATTAGAAAACACATCTTGTTTTGACCAAGTAGGACTTCTGTCAGGAATGTAAGAATGATTCAGCATGTTTAACAAACTCATTACATAAACACTTTAAAGAACCATGTAATTAGATCAACAGATTTAAAAATAACATCAGAGTAAATTTTAGCTATTTGTAACATAAGCCATAAATAAAATAGGAGTAGGAATAAGCTGCTGAAAATAATGAAGGTAATTTATTAGAAATCTACATACTAAATGATGAACTAGAAAGCTGCTGAAATGTGCATGGTGGCTGCAATGCCCTCTGCTCTCACTACTAAATGACATTATTTTGGGGGCCTAGCTCATGTAATAAAATAAAAAGGAAATATGTCACACCAATGTTATAATAGAAGGATCAACATTATCTTTATTTGTAAATAATGGGATTGTAGGCTTGGAAAGTACAACAGGCCAAAATAAAACCACTATTGAATTAAAAAGATAATTTTGTACACAAAATAAATGCATAAAAGTCAATAGCTTTAAAACTAATATCGATAAATAGAAATCAAATAGAAAGCTACCTGTTTATAATAAAAATTAAAGCTATAAAATAAATGGGAATAATTCTAACAAAGACACGTCTGGAGAAGAAAGGAAGACAATGGCACAGTCTTATAGCAGAACGTGGACTTCCCAGCTGTAGGAAGCTATGGCCTCGGGACTGCCCCCTTCTCCACCTCGCTTGCTCCCACCCTCCTGCCCCTACAGGGGGCCCGATGCTCTAGCACTCTGGCCTCTTCCCCACTCAAGGCCGCTTCCAGAGGAAGAAGACACAGTGACTTCTGGATGCTGACCCAAAGGAGTGAGGCCGACCTTTCCGAGAGCCTCAGCTCAGCTCTCCCCACATTTCGGTGGCCAGAATTGGGTCACATGCCCACTGTTGAACCAACCTCTGGGCAGAGCTACGGGATTAGACAGGTGAGGGTGACCCTGCCGTAGAGTCGGGTCAACTTCCTATGAAGAACATGGCGGAAAGATTTGTTTCCCTGACAGGTCTTGGGTTTACATCCCTAAGAAGGAAGTGGAAAGGGGTTATGGCCAGGTAAATATCAGTCGTTCATTTGGAAGAAAACAAACATGGATCCCTACTTTGTTCCATATAAATAAATCCCAGAAGGTTTAAAGAGCTAACTGCAAGACCAACCCATACAAATATTAGAAGAAAATGGAGACTATCTGTCTAACATTGCAGTGAGAAAGGTGTTCTCAAAGAACAGGTAAACCTTAAGGGCATAAAGGCTAATAGAGACAAACTCATGGTAGAAGTTACACATTCTCTATGGTAAAATATATTTAAAAGAGTCAAATCTCAAATGATAGACAGGTAAAACACTTGTGAAGTCTGTGGACTAAGGCACACACTGACAATTTTTTGAGATGGTATTCATTTGAGAGAGGAGAGAACACGAGTAGAGGGAGAGGGAGAGAATCTCGAGCAGACTCCTTGCTGAGCACGGAGCCCCAATACAGAGCTCAGTCTCAGGACCCTGAGATGATGAATTCACTGCTTAACCAACTAAAACCACCCAGGGACCCCCTACAAAGAATTCCTGTGCAAAAGGGAAAAACAAAGATCCATTTGAAAAAAAAAAAAATCAAAGGATATGAATAGGCAAGTGAATACGCAAAAAATGAGTAGATGTTAAAATTCGCAACTTCGGGGCACCTGGGCTTAGTTGTTAGGCTTCTGCCTTCGGCTCCAGTCCTGAGCCTAGGGTCTTGGGATCGAGCCCCACATCGGGCTCCCTGCTTGGCGAAAAGCCTGTTTCCCCCTCTCCCACTCCCCCTACTTGTGTTCCCTTTCTCACTGTATCTTTCTCTGTCAAATAAATAAATAAAAATCTTAAAAATAATAAAATAACAATAATAATAAATTCTCAACACTAGTAGGAAAATTAAGAAAATACCAAGTTGCTGCTCCAATTCTGACAATTTAGAAAAAAGGCATCAGAGACACTCGTGCTCTAGGATGTTCCTGGTGGAGTGTGAGCTGCTCTGACTCTCAGGGAAGCAATCTGGCAATCTCCGTTAACTCTGATGTAGGAACCCCACTTTCAGCATTGCTTAACAGAAATGAAGAACCCATACATAGAAACATATGTCCAAAGATATTCTTGTGCATTTTTTTTTGTAATAGCAAAACACAGGAAACCATCTGAATATCTATCTATAGGGGACGAAAAATCTATGCCGTACATGACTACAGACCAGCATATCGCTCTACAGGGCGCATCAGACCCCACGAAGGTACTGCTGGTGGCATAATTGTGGGATGTCCTTAAATGCCTCAGGGAATCCAGACAGAGAACAAAAACCAGGATAAGAACCACTGTGCATGGAAAGCATCCACAATAAAACTTAGTGACGAGGTGTCCCCAAAACACGCAGGTGGGGTCCAACCATGGATTGCAACCAGGTCCGTGTGATACAGGCAACTGTGGGGGAGGCTGTGGAGGGATGACGGGAAATGTGGGGGCCGGATAATCCACAGCGGGTCCCAGGGATATGCACTGGCAGGCTCCCGGGCCATCCAAGAGCTTTGTAGGTGCCAGTTCACGGGTGGGGGCAAGGAAATGGGGAACAACTGAATGCCTTTGGGTTAGTATGGGTTTGGGAGTTCTGTGAGCTCCCCAAACTAACCAGCCAGAGCTACGCTCCCAAACAACTCAAATACAAGAAGGTTCTACTGGCCTTGCTCCAGAAATTCAGTGGATCTGCATGAGGGAAATCGATCTGTACCTTTGTTTCCTTATAATGACCTCATTTGGTTTTGACATTGAAGTCATTGAGTCTTCATAAAACCAGTTAGGGAACTCCCCTCCGTTTTCTGTCCCTGGAGGAGTTTGTGTGAGTTAACATTGGCCTTTCAGGGGTGCAGCCCATTTAGGCCTGGAGTTTTCTTGAAGGGAAAGTTTTAAATTATAGTTTGAATTTCTGTACTATTTATAGGATCACCCGTATTTACTGTTTCTTCTGGGGTCGGCTTTGGTGGGGTGGAGTTTTTTAGAAATTTGTCTGCTTGTCCCTTAAAATTTCAAATAAAATTAAATTTAAGAAATAATATGAAAAAAGTTGAGATTATTAAAATGTTAGGATTATCTTATTCACAGCATCTGCCATCGGGTCCCATTAATTTTCCATATGTGTGTATGGATATACGTACTTTATATATAATAAAAATATAAAGATATGAAAATTTTTGAATTATATTTATTCAGTGGTATAATTACCACCTCACAGTCCTGTAAATGTGTTTCAGGCTGTGCAGCAAAGCCCCCTGGGGTTCCTGACTGCTGTAATTTGTGTCTCTTCCTTGTTTACCCTACAATCTCCTCGGGAGTTTGAGGAGTCGGTTCTTCCAAAGAATGAGCTTCTAGCTTTCCAAAGCGTTCGTGTCGGATATTGTTCCTATGGTTTGCTTTTCTGTTCTTTGTCTTTTATTTCCTCCCTCCAACTTTGTCCCTTTGTAGCTCTTTAAATTTGGAGTTCTGTTCTGAGTTCCATAGATATGTGCCAGGGTCACTGATCTGTAGTCTTCAATCTTATCTAACACATGTGTTCATATTTTTAAATTTCCCCCAAGCATCTCCTTAACCATATCCCATAACTGTCGGTATTTTTATTATCATTCAGTTCCAAATGATCTTCAGTCGCGATGTCTTTGCAGCTCCCTGAGTGGTTGAGGAATTTATAAATTGAGCAGTGATCACACAGCATATCTGCGATGCTTTACAGCCTCTGAATTTCCTGAGGCTCGATTCGTGACCCAGCCTTTGACCGACTTGAGTAAATGTTCCACGTATTCTAGAAAAGAGGTACATTCTTCAGATGCATAGAGATTATGTCAAGTGTTTCACTTGTTTTTTCAAACCTAATTGAGTTGTACTGATTTTTTGGGGGGGTCAAGTTTGTTCTAGCAAAAGCTAAGAGGTATAAAAATCTCTGTCTCTCTGTCTTCCATATCTCTCCTTTTGCTAATACGTGTGCAGGCAGTGTTCTTCTGCGCATAAAATTAAAGTGTTCCATTTTCCTGGTGAGTTGACTCTTTACCCTTTTTCTAGAAACCAGGTCTGACCTTGTGGTCTGTGTTGTCTGAGGCTAACGCAGCGTCACCAGCTGCCTCCCCATTACCCTCTGCATGAAGCCTCTCTCCAGGGACGCCTGGGTGGCTGGGTCACTTGAGCAGCAGGCTCGGGATTTCAGCTCAGGTTGTAATCTCAGGGTCCTGAGTTCGAGCCCCGTGTTGGGCTCCATGTTCAGGGGAGAGTCTGCTTGAGGATTCTGTCCCTCTCTCTCTGCCCCTCCTCCTGCTCATGATCTCTCTCTAAAAGAAAGAAGGAGAGAAGGAAAGAAAGAAAGAAAGAAAGAAAGAAAGAAAGAAAGAAAGAAGAAAAGAAACCCAATTCTCTCCATCTGTTCACCTTCCACCTTTTAATTGGAACATTTAAGTCACTTACATTTGATTTAATTATTGAGATATTGTACTTAAATCTCTTAAATCTATTATCTTCCTGTCTGGGACTCACTGCCCCATCTGCTGTTTTTCTCATCCTCTCGTTGACTGTTACATAGTGTTATTCTGTTTCCTGCCTTGATTAGTTCAGCCACACAGTCTCTTATTATTCTTATTGTAATTATCTTAGAGATATAACAGGTGTGCTTGCTCATATCACATATGATTTTCCTGGCCATATTTTACCATTTACCAATAATTTAGGGACCTTCGGGCACTTGAACTCTATGTACTGGATGTCATATGCTCTTGGGGTTTGCCAGATTTCCACTTTTTCCTTTGTTTTCCTTCCTGCGTTTGCAAGCTTGCATCTCTCACCATGTCCCAGCACCTCATAACACGCTCCTTAATCATTCTCTTAGTGAGCTGGGTTTTCTTGGTGAGAAATTCTCTAGCTTTACCTAACAATGTCTCCATTTCTCCCCTATGCTTGAAGAATATTCTCACTAGATGCAGAATTGTTTGGGAATGTAAAAGAAAATATTTCAGTATCCTGATACTATCTTCTGACTCAAATATTTCTACGAGAGAGTAAGATATCTGTGCAATTATGGCTCCTCTGAAGATGAGTTTTTTTTTTCCTTTGTATACTTTTATGACTTTCCCTTTGTTACTGATTTCCAACACCTTTCTCCTACACTCAGCTGTGTGCATGTGTGTGTGTGTGTGTGTGTGTGTGTGTGTGTGTGTGTTTGCCAGTCTAAGTTTTCAGGAAAGATTCGAAGGTAGAGGGAGGGATGGTCGCAGAATAGGGAGTGCGAAGGACGGACGTGTGAAGGTCAAGGAAAAGAAGCGAGCGCTGGAAAGTGCTAAGTAGGGCTTCGGGGAGAGACACCACTGGGTGCTTGTTTGTTCACGGTGTGTGCAGGCAGCCTGGACAGAAGGGCATTGTCTAGAACAGTCCTTCAGAGGAAGGGCAAGTGGGGGGCTTACTTGTTCGCACTCTTACTTCCTGTCCACCATGAGAGACTCCTCGTGGGTAAGACATCCCCACACACCTGTCTGTGCCGCGCAGACGATCAAAGTCTGTTCCCAAGCCCTTGCCGAGCTGGTCAGTGGCAGGGAAGCCACAGACCCCGAGTCGGGTCGGCCAAGCCTGGGCGTGGGGCGGCTTGCGGTTCCCACCACCATGGCTGCCCAGACAGAGCATGGGGCATCTGGGCCTCCCCCAGAGGGAGGCTTCTGGAGGTGATGTGGTAGCAAGCGGGGCCGCAGCTGGGACACCGCCACCCACGGGACCAAGGTCGGCAGGGGCAAGAGCGGGAGTCTGCGGAGGCGCATAAACCGAGCCCGGTAAGACGCTGCTTCTCATCAGTTGGGGGGTCCTCTTCCGGTGAGCCTTTGTGTCACCAAGCTCGGCGAGACCTTTCAGTTTGGGTCATTGACGTGCTTCGACATACTAAGGGTACTTACTTTAAAGTCTGTGACTCAAACGGAGTCTTAGAATCTATTGAGGAATTATCATTGATTGTGTTAGGTGTGATAATGGTATGATGGTCAGGTTGTTGGAATTCTATACTGAAGTCCTTAGAGGGGAAGTGATATCATGTCCAGGATTTGTTTTAAAATGCCCCCAGGGGCGCCTGGGTGGCTCAGTTGGTTGGGCGGCTGCCTTCGGCTCAGGTCATGGTCCCGGAGACCCGGGATCGAGCCCCACATCGGGCTCCCTGCTTGGCGGGGAGCCTGCTTCTCCCTCTCTCACTCCCCCTGCTTGTGTTCCCTCTCTAGCTGTGTTTCTCTCTGTCAAATAAATGAATAAAATCTTAAAAAAAAAAAAAAAAAAATGCCCCCAGAAGAGAGTCTGTGTGTGTGTGTGTGCACGCATGTGCACATGTGTGTGTGTGCATAATTGTTGAAGATGAATTGTTTGTACATGGGGGTTCATGAAACTGTACTTTCTTTGACATACACCCAAAACTCTCCAAAATAAATTTAAAAAAGAAACCCGAGGTTTAGAAAGTCTGGTGCTGATAACTGCATTTTGTGGGGAGTTCCTAAGAGTTTGCTTCTGTTGTCTCTCATTTTTCTTGGTTTACATTCCTGTGGCTTTTGTCTTGTGGGCTGAGTTATTTCTGAACAAGGCCCCATGTTGCCTAGGACAAGTGATAGGAATAATGCAAGGGCTAGTCTGATGTTCTTCCTTGGGCGGGGAGCGGGAGGAGTTGTGCGCTCTCCTGACTGGCAGCGGGGACCCGAGCAGCTCGGATTCACCAGAATCCAATTTCACACATGATCTGAAGCTGGGAAGCCGTTCCTCTGAGAGATGATTCATCTGCTCATCCGATTCCTAGGATGTAGGTCTTCAGGGTCTCCACGGAAGTGTGGGTGGCCGATGGAGACTCCCTTGCGCTTTGGTGGGTCCTTCCACTGAGAGGCGGCCAGGAGCTCTTCATTCTCTTGCCACCTCTCGCCTGCTTCTTTTTTTTTTTTTTTTTTTTAAGATTTTATTTATTTATTTGACAGAGAGAAACACAGCTAGAGAGGGAACACAAGCAGAGGGACTGAGAGAGAGAGAAGCAGGCTTCCTGCCGAGCAGAAAGCCTGATGTGGGGCTCGATCCCGGGTCTGCAGGATCATGACCTGAGCTGAAGGCAGTTGCTTAACCAACTGAGCCACCCAGGCGCCCTCGCCTGCTTCTTTTGGAAGTGGCAAACGTCTCTGGGAGAAGTGACCTCAGAAGCTGGGCTCACCCTTCTGTCCTTCCTTTTGTTCCCAGATCTTGCCCCAGAATTCTTGGCTGGATGTTTTCTTTCTGGTGCCTGTAGGTAGATGGTTTTTATAAATGATATTTGCCCACCATTCCAGCTTTTCTGGGGGAGGATGGGGCTGAATTGGCCAACCCCCCTGTGCCATCTGCCTTCTGCCTTCTCTTGTCCTCCTCCTGAGAGAGTCTCTCCCTTACCTTCACTGTCCCTCTTGCTCAGGCTTCTGTCAAGGCTGTCTGGGGGGACAGGAGCCTGCTCTCATGGTCCTCAGGGCGGTTGATGACCACAGAGCCTTTGGCGGCCCAGCCTTGGGGCCCCAGATGGCTCATGTCTCTTCACACGCAGCCCGTGCGCCCTTGGGCAGGCACACATGACAAAGTAGATTGCATTTGGAGACAGAGGATGTGGCCTTGGTGCTGGAACCCCCGAGCTCACAAGAAACGTCTGGCAGATAACATCTGACTAGGCCTCCCTTCTCTCTAATACATGCTACGTACACTGTGTCACCCTCAGTCAGCGGACCTGACCGGGAGTCCTGAACTCCCATGGATGACTTCACCAGGCACAAACCACATCTCTTTTGGCAGCTGCTGTTTGCATGCTTTTAGGGGATGGGACCTGAGTTAAAAGTGTTTCAGTCTCTAAAATGTGATGTAGAACTTTGGCTGGAATTCAGTTTAGTTCTGCAAACATCAAGAGTGGGAGGGAGAGGGGGAGGAGGGGAGGGAAGGAGAAAGGGGTGAGACACACAGGTCAGTAGGATGGGCTGTTCTCCCACCTGCCATCCTTGGAAACACCAGCAGATCCAGGGCCGAGATGTCTCATGTCCACCTGAAGAGCAGCCACAGCTCAGATACGTGGGCCCCGAGCCAGTCCTCGGGCAGGAGCAGCTGGGCAGGAGGGAGAGGTGACAGTTTCCCAGGTGTGCTCTCTGGCTGAGAAACTGAGCTGTGAGCGCCTTCCCCACCAACTTTTAAGAGAGAGACTCATTTACCGAAGAAAGAGCTGACAGATTTAGCATAATCCTATCCAAACTCCCCAGAAGAGTAGGTGAAGCCAGTGAGTAAGGTAAGGCCTGCTTGACTCTGTCTTCACCTTCAGGATCCCAGTTCCTAACACCGCCTCCACTCCCCCCACCCCCAGCTGATGATGTGTCCCCGGTGTGGGGCCTCAGTGTGCCAGAGTGTTTGTGATGCTTTGCGTGACTCTGATTCTTTAACCTCTGAAAGAGTCCTATCAGTGAGGGACTCTCCTGTCCCCATTTTACAGATGAGGAAGCTGAGATACAGGTTACGCAGCTTGCAAAGAAAGTGCTGGGCGTCGGATTCAGACTGGGGCACTTTGGTTTCAGAGTCTGTGCTTTTCTGCTATACTTCTCTGGGTCTGAGCATGAAGCCAGCCAGTCGAGTGTATACTGGGGCTAGTGAGTGAGCTCCCAGCTCCCTGCTGCATGAGACCCCCTGTCCTCCCCCTCCCTCCTTTAGCTTCCAAGTCAAGCCTCGTGGAATCACAGACAAATGGACCAAATGGTGAGACTTAACAAAGTTCATCAGTGTTTGCAGTCACAACGGTGATGTGTAGGACACTGTAAACTTAAGCTAAGTGTTATTAGTTTTGTGATTCACCGAAGGTATTTAATCTGTCTGCTCCCCTGGCTCTGGCTGTCTACAGGAAATGCCTCTGTAAGCCCTGCTGACACCTGCTTTATCAGCAGCCCCAGGAAGAGGCAAAACTCCAAACGGTGCCAACCCAAATAATTCCAGATTTTGAGTTTGCCGTGAGCACTTAAGCTCAACAAAAAACACAGGTTTTCATAGACATCAGTCGAATAGAAATGGGAAAAGAAATCAAGCATGAAGTTTGCATTAAATTCATCACAGTTGTTTTATTGAAGACATTAAAGAATCAAAAGCAGGCTTATATTCCCATCGTGATCTGTTGAGCAGCAAGCTTTCCTGTGGGTGGAAAGAAATGCCACCAGGCCCTCACTGCAGCAGAGGGGGGAACCGAGGGACCCCTGCTGAGAGACAAGATGAGGGTCCCCACTGTGACTGACAGCAGGGCCGAGGCGTGATCAAAATGTCTGGACCATGGTGTCCCTGAAGCAGATGGCCAACCTGCTGGATCTCTAGAACCGAAGAGCACTCAAGCCAGCCTTTGGGAGCCTTGCAGGAGGGAGCACGTGGAAGGCCCTCGAGGGAGGGACAGGCCAGTCCTCTTGAGTTCATACCCTGGATTGCTGCCAGGCAGACATACCACGAGTGTTCTCCTACCTTCCTGGACTCACTTGTCACCATTAACTAGGAAGGCTGTACCCGTGGGGAAGGGACCCCCAGATTTTCAGTAACAGACACAGTTTCTGAGGGGAGAGAATTCAGCCCAGAATCAGGACTTAGTTGGGGGGGATGAGGGGTGGGAAGGTCAGGAGATAAATGGAAGTTTAGCCCAAGTCTCTGGTGGGCTCTGGAAACCCATCTTGTGGTTATTTGCCTGGTTCCCGAGTATATAGTCAGGACAGAAATACTTGATAGTGGGTTACATGCCCACATGAATCCCTTGGCCGTAGAAAGCGAGAGCCCTTCTGCCGGAAATGATGATGGAAACTCCCTGGAACCTCCCCCCATGTGAAACCAAAGTCGAAGCATCTCTGGGAGAAGTGCGAAGACAAGAGCCATCGTCATGAACTTGCAAGTCGTGGAGAGGGAGGCTACTGTCTCCCCTCCGTTACTGACCTGGGTCCAGGAAAGATGGCTCTCGGAGAGTAATAGTGACTCATCATAAATGTCATCGTGTCTGATTATTCTTCAAGAGATGGTCTCTTCACCAGGGAAAATCAACACAGCCCTCGATGCAGGGGGCACACCTTTCATTCTGGCTAGTGCTTCTCCCTTCTTTAAATAAATAGGAAGACGCAGAAGCACATGCTTTCATTGGGCAGGAAAGCCGTCCTCCTGCATGGTCTGGGGCCATTTAATTCAGAAATAAAAACTGCCTTTCCCAGACTCCCTTGCAGCTAGGGTTCTGGAGATAAATCTGGTTCCACTTGGATCCTGTAGAGCACAGCTCAGCCAAATCTGGTGGGCCCTCTGGTTTTCTCAACAGGAGCACGGAATACTCGTCCTCGTACTGTTATCTATGCCGTGTTGTCACTATAGCGGTCTAGGTGAGTAGTTGTGACAGAGACCCGATGGCCCCTGGAGCCAAAAGCAGTTACTCTCAGGCCCTTTCCAGGCAAAGTTTGCTGAGCCTGGGTCTGAAAGTTGGGGAAGGCAGGGTTGAAGCTGCATGCTCTTCCTAAGACTTCCGTCTTTGCTCCTTTCTCCTCCGTGTGTCCCCTCCCCTGTGTTCCTGCACTGAGTTTTGAGCATATGGATGTGTCGGGGCATTAGCCCAAACAGCCCTGAACTTGGCCTGGTGTGGCTCCAGCAATGACCTCAGAAGCAGTCATTCTCCCACTGGGCTGGTTCTTACTGTTCCAAACGCCATTTCAAGCATCCTAACTTAATACGTGTTCCTTGGGTGATCTGTAAAGCACTTCATTCCTAGTATTCACCTCTTTCCCAGTCAGCCTCCGACCGCTCTCGGGGTGTCCTCGCTGGTCCTGGCCACCACAGACACATCTGTGTACCAGGCGTTGGCCACAAACGCATCCGGCTCTCCACACGCATATCCATCATTTATCATTTGTAACGTGAGTGATGCGCCGTCTGTATAAATGACACACAAAGACATCACAACACTTTTTATTTATTAAACTAAAAGGCAAAGGCTGGCAGGTTGGTCAGGTGGACGACCCCCTGGGGGTGGCTTGGTGGGAAATAGCCACGTACCTCCCGTGGTCAGTTTCCAACTCCCCAGGTCGGGTGTGATCCCGGAAGAGAGACTTCTCAGCTTTTTGGTGTCAGCTGCCTCTGATCTCTGAGACTTGTCGCACCAGTGGAGGTGGATGAATCAGGAAGATGTTATGCAGCCCGGCTGCCTCATTAGATCACCTCTGGTGGTGAGGCTTGCTGTGCTTAATTAGCAGATAGCAGGGCTAAAGGGGACCCTTGTTCCATCCAGAAAAGAGCTGAGGGTGACAAACGGGAAGTCAATTAAGACAAGATAACATCATAGCTTCGGGTATAGGTAGAGGCCATCAGTCCTCTTTATAAGATGATCTAATTCTGTTTTCTGAGTTACCCTGGGGCAGGGCTGGGTTGGGCTGCATACCAGAACGAAGGTGTCCTGGTTACCGCGCCGTGGTGCAGAGTGTCCCACGCCACCCAGCTCTACTCCCGTCCTCGGGGCAGAGGACAGGTCCTTCCGGCCCGGCCCCAGCCGCATGCGCTCAGTCACTGTGTCATGCGGAGAGCCTTCAAAAACCACAGGATCGCTCCTTCCGTCATCCTGCAAAAGTCTGTGGGTTAAAGTTCAGGGTCCAGGTTTCTTTGTTTTCCTCCCCCTCTTTTTCTTTCATATGGTCTGGCTATCTGACATCCAACCTCCCCTCAGGGCTTTAGGGGGAAAAGGAGTAAATTTCTCTAAATTTCCCCAAGGTCGTCAGGAGAGGAAGAAAATAAAGGCTAATTCTGGAAGGGGAAACGGCAGGTCGACCCTGGTCTGTCAGCCCAGAATCTATATTTAATCCAATAACCAGTGGCGACACGCTGGGACATGTACTAGAAACACACCACGTGCTAACTTGGAATTGAGATCTGTATTTAGCATCTCCCTGCAGAGAGGTCCCAGAAGAGACTCTTGCCAACTGGGACACATTCGGGTCACTGACCACACGTGGATTTTAAGACAGAGGGAAAAATGACAGGAAGGTTCCCGGCTTTGGTGACCGGCAGCTGATTTATACATGATGGTGGCCCGGTGGCCATCGTGTGCTCCGTGACTCTCCGGGACGTCACCTGCAATGAGAGCTTCAAGGTGAAGACCCTGCCCGAATAAGCAGAAAGGGGACCCTGGACACAGTAAGTGCAGGAATGGAAGTTGCTGAACGGGGGTCATAGAAGGACTAGGACCACTCTGTTCGCGAACGGCCCATCCTCGCGGCTCTGCACGTCGCCGTGAGGGCTCTCCACTGTACTCGTGCTGAATTTCTGGAAGATGCCGTTGAACGGAAGGCCAGTGGGGGCAGAATAGACATTGAGCGCATTGACTGTGTTCAGGAGCTACAGGGAGAGTGGCACACCTCGCCCCTAAGTCCAGAGGAGTCCATGGCCAGGCCTGCCCTCCACAGCTGAGGTCCCTGCGCACCGGCTTCCAGTAACGGTCGCAAACTCAGGGCTGCAAACCGGAACCCGTTTGGAAGGTGAGGTTTTTGTTCAGTTCAGAGTCTGAAAATACATCTGTTTAATTTCTCTGTCCTGTTGTGGCCCCACGTGGAGAGCCTGGGTCGTCCTCAGCACCGCAGGCCGGGGCCAGTCGGGTGAGCAGCGCCAGCCCTACGCTCAGCCCCTCGAGGAAGGCCGGGGCTCTGCGGGCCTACGGAGACTGTTCTGGATGCACTCCCTTGCAAACATCAGTTCAGCGCCCAAAGGCTGACACTTCCTGCTGGTTTTTGCTGAAGGAAGAGTGCCGCCGTCGTCACTCCCCGCGGTGACGGTCCCGTCCGCGTGGTTCCCGCGCGGAGCTCAGGCGCGCTAGATGAGGCCTAAGCAGGGCTCCCAGCGGAGGGACGGGCCACCTGTGCCCCCACAGCCGTCCCACAGCCCGAGGCCGCTGGGCGGGCAGCAAGGGGCTGAGGGGCGCCTGGCCCAACGCTCCCACCACGGAGGTGGCCGGTCACAGCCCACGAGCCGGTCAGCTACAGATGCTGCGTCCTGGTTCCTTCGTTTTTATTTTGTACACACAGACACACACACACACACACACACACACACACACACACACTGCCCCAGGCCTCTGAGGCCAGAGAAACATTTACAGATTAAACAATTGGGCTTTTCCTCACGTAATCTCCAAAATATATAAAGGTAAATGTGATTTTTTTCTAAGACACACCAGGCCCAAACGGGCGAAGGAAAGTTGAGCCGTGCGTGAAGCCCCTTTGGAAGCCGATACACATAGTGTCCCTTTTTAAGGAATTCCCGAAACTCTTCTCTTTCAGGATGGGGTCCGAAGAAGCAGTGAATATTTATCACGGAGTCTGAGAGGTTTCGAGGGCGCATCGAGCCTGCTGTGGCTCCCGGCTGCCCCAGGGACCCCTCGCCCGGCCCCTCTCTGTGTCTGCGCGCGCTTCATGACCGTGACTTTGCCAAAGGCCTTGCTTGGGCGCAGGTCTGATTGTATTTTATAAAAGGGTCCCATCACATCATGTGATTCTGACCTTCTTGGTCGAGAGGTGAGGTCTTCCTACCCCATAAGCCCAAAGGAATCCCAACGGCTGCCAGAAAACTGACGCCGTAGGATTTTCCAGGCTGGGCCCTGAGGGTCGGAGGGCTTCTGACTGCCTTCCCTGGGTGCCCGTCCTTGGATCACAGCCACCATGCTGGGACAAGCTTACACGATATGGAGACACAGCCAGCGTGGACCGCCAGCCCCCCAGTGGTCAGCCTTCAGGGGGTCCTGCCCGACTTCACTCTTCTGGCTGCTCTCCATTCCAATTCCTGACGCACAGACTGGGAGAGGAGGTGAAGGGTTCCTGTTTAAAGGCAGGAAGTCAGGGGCGTGTGCCCAGCTGTGGCAGAGAACTACTCCATGGGCCACCCGGGGCTCAGCGGCCACCCAGCCTCTTGTGATGGTAGACCTTAGAGTTCACTGAACTTGGGGTCTCCAAGCTGATCCCCACGTTCCTCTGTTTTGTTTTATTTTTAATTTTATTTTTTCAGTGTTCCAAGATTCCTTGTTTATGCCCCACACCGAGGGCTCCATGCAATCCGTGCCTCCTTAATACCCACCACCAGGCTCTCCAATCCCCCAGCCTTCTTCCCAAACCCTCAGTTTCTTTCTCAGAGTCCACAGTCTCTCATGCTTCATCTCCCCTCTGATTTACCCCAGTTCACTTTTCCTTTCCTTCTCCTAATGTCCTCCATGTTATTCCTTATGTTCAACAAGTAAGTGAAACCATGCGATACTTGACTTTCTCTTCTTGGCTTATCTCACTCAGCATAATCTCCTCCAGTCCAGTCCATGTTGCTACAAAAGTTGGATATTCATCCTTTCTGACGGAGGCATAGTATTCCATTGTATATATGGACCACATCTTCTTTATCCATTCATCTGTTGAAGGGCACCTTGGCTCTTTCCACAGTTTGGCGATTGTGGCCATTGCTGCAAAGAACGTTGGGGTGCATATGGCCCTTCTTTTCACTACATCTGTATCTTTGGGGTAAATACCCAGTAGTGCAATTGCAAGGTCATAGGGTAGCTCTATTTTTAATTTTTTAAGGAATCTCCACACTGTTTTCCAAAGCGGCTACACCAGCTTGCATTCCCACCAACAGTGTAAGAGGGTTCCCCTTTCTCCGCAGCCTCTCCAACCCTTGTTGTTTCCTGTCTTGTTAATTTTGGCCATTCTCACTGGTATAAGGTTGTATCTCAGTGTGGTTTTGATTTTAATTACCCCGATGGGTAATGACGATGAACATTTTTTCATGTGTCTGTTAGCCATTTGTGTGTCTTCTTTGGAGAAATGTCTGTTCATGTCTTCTTCCCATTTTTTGATGTGATTATCTTTTCTTTGGGTATTGAGTTTGAGGAGTTCTTTATAGATTTTGGATATCAGCCCTTTGTAGTGTCATTTGTGAATATATTCTCCAATTCCGTGGGTTGCCTCTTTGTTTTGTTGACTATTTCCTTTGCCATGCAGGAGGTTTTTATTTTAATGAAGTTCCAAAAGTTCATTTTCGCTTTTGTCTCCTTTGCCTCTGGAGACATGTCTTGAAAGAAGTTGCTGTGACCGATGTCAAAGAGGTTACTGCCTATGTTCTCTTCCAGGATTTTGATGAATTCTTGCCTCACGTTGAGGTCTTTCATCCATTTTGAGTTTATCTTTGTCTGTGGTGTAAGAGAATGGTCGAGTTTCATTTTTCTATACATAGCTGTTCAGTTTTCCCAGCACCATTTATTGAAGGGACTGTCTTTTTTCCACTGGATATTTTTTCCTTCTTTGTCAAAGATTATTAGACGATAGAGTTGAGGGTCCATATCTGGACTCTTTACTCTGTTCCATTGGTCTATGTGTCTGTTTTTGTGCCAGTGCCATGCTGTCTTGATGATCACAGCTTTGTAGTAACACTTGAAATCAGGAATGTGAAGCCCCCAGCTTTGTTTTTCTTTTTCAACATTTCCGTAGCAATTTGGGGCTTTTCTGGTTCCATACAAATTTTAGGATTCTTAGTTCCAGCACTTTGAAAAATGTTGGTGGAATTTTGATCGGGATGGCATTGAAAGTATAGATTGTGCTGGGCAGTATAGACATTTTAACAATGTTTATTCTTCTAATCCGTGAGTATAGAATGCTTTTCCATCTCTTTATGTCTTCTTCAGTTTCTTTCATGAGTGCTCTGTAGCTTCTCGAGTACAGATCCTTTACCTCTTTGATTAGGTTTAGTCTATCCCAGCTTCCTCTTTAGAGATGCCCCTCATTATGCCCCTCTCTGTCCTGTGATGGGATTCGCACCAAATATCATTTCTCTTTCTATGTGGTATGCATGGGTATGCATACTGTCCGTGTATAGATTTATATACCTGACCAGAATATGGAAGAGGAAAAAGAAAATAATGCCTCATAAAATAACATGAGTTGCAATATATGCTCCTTTCTCCTGCAAAGCAGAATGTGTGCTCCTAAAAATCACTTTGGTATGGAATCTGGGGCAAAATAATAGTAAAGCTTAATGGGGAGAATAAAATTAGTAACAAAATGCTCAATACCCTTGTCATCTTATAAATAACTTATTACTAACTAAACGAGAGACCTCACTGAAATTCTGCTCCCAGCGGAGACATCTTAAATTCTCGGTAAATGAAGAAATACCCATAAATACCCCATTTACCTTGACAAGCACATGAAGTTTGGGGGGCGGGTGTGGTTTCTGGAGAAGGCGTGGACGGAAGGGCGCTGTCACTCACAGGATGAGATGCCACTGTTCCAGGAGAGGGGGCTGCGGCTCCTGACAGTGTGTCTTCCCACCGGCTTGATGTGGAGCTTGTGCTGCCCTCGGAGGGGAGACTCGTCATCTTGGGCCCACCGCAAGTGACGTTCAGTTGCACTGAAGACAGCCGACACTGTCGTATTTTATTTGGTCTTCAGTTATTTGATTGCTGCTTTTGATGCCGTTTCTCTGGGACCCTGTGATGTGGATACGTAATCAGCATGTCTCACCGAATATTTTCCTCCAAGCTTCTCGGGCCTCGGGCATGTCCTTTGTGATTCATTCCCAGGTTCTAAGAGCCGGAGCTCTTGCTCTGCATGGATGCTGCTTCAAGAGACGTTGACGTTCGGGAGAGCAGCACCGTGCACGTGAGCTGGGGGTCCGTTCTCACCGACACTGCTGGGTGGGACGGAGCCCAGAGCCAGCCCGCGTCCCAGAAAAGGGTTTATTTTGTTTATCTGTTTCGCTTTTATTAGGTGGCTTTATTCTCCAGTTCATGCGTTGGGGTTGTGGCGGGTTGAAGATGGCTGTCGTTCTTTGCCCCCCACCTTTGAGAGGTAGAGCCATTTGTGCCTAGAGATCCCAGCCCCCTGGGATGGGGACAGGGCCTGGGAGCCAGGAAGTGCGCACAGGACATGGGATGGGCTGTGTCTTTTCAGGCTGGGCGATTCCACGCTGGGTACCTCGTGTTTGAGCCCTACCCTAGTAGCTAGAGATGCCCAGGCACCATGGGGAGGCCGTGTGGAGGGCAGCAAGGCACTGCAGCCCACTGCCCAGCTAAGCTACCAGCTGACACAGTTGGCGCCTGCTGTATACACCAGCCTAGAGGCCCCAGAGCAGTCAGGCCTTCGGGTGTCTGCAGCCAACATGATAAAGGTCAGAAAGCCTAGACGTCCCGCTCCAGTCAGCTTGCAGAATTTCAAGAGGAGGTAAACGGTTGTGTTGCCTTGGCCACTATATTGTGGGGGGGGTTGTTGTGATGGGAACAGGTCATTGAGGCGGCCTGGGAGCTGAGTCACGCCTTCGCAGGAGCGCGGCCACTATGCGGCCGGGAGGTGGCGGGAGGCACCGTGCAGCTGTAGCTCCTCAAACTAAACAAGATCACGTCTGAGACAAGGGAGGCGGTATTCATCCGAACAATTTTTTTCTGTGCATTTGACATTTTGAAATAACACACACTCACACTCACACACACATACACACACACAGTCACACATACACAACCACACTCACACACTCACACTCTCACACGCCTACATCTGCACTCCCACATTCACACAAATACACACACTCCCTCCCACCTACACAACACACACACTCAGGGAAGCCCTTTGAAAGCCCCAGCACAGATGCCGACTCAGGATATAGGTGTTATTTTTGTGACTCAAGTACTTTAAGTGCCTTGTCACTAGGAATGTGATTTTCTAAGAGGACAAGCCATGGTTGGTAAAGTTCCAGACAAAATACAGAAAACATCATCATCCTTTGTTAAAATGTCCCTGGTATTTACATGCAGAGTAGATTGTAGGCTTCAGTAATTATAAAGAGGCTCATTGACCTCTTTGGCAATCCAGATGGGCATTGAAAATTCATAGGAAATGAGGCGAAGTTGTTACTTGGGGCTGGCACCCCTGCCGCCAGCACCCTCATCGCAACGGCCAAGAGGCGAACCTCGAGCCTTCTCCTGTAGAGACCACATCACAATGCACATCGACTGTCAGCCTCACAGAGTCTCTTCTCTTAAGGCCAGAGCACTGATCTAGAAGGGGTGGGGTCCTAAACATCGGAAGGGGGGATACGAACAGAGGTAGGGGTGCTGGGGACCTCAAGCCGCTAGATGCCACCACGTCTTCTCGGACAGTTGTGGGAAAGAGTTACTGTAGATGGGCCTGCTTGCAGGATGGAGCCCCGGTTGACTTCCGGGACCTTGGACTTTGGGAGGGCTCCCCCATTCCCTAAAGGGTAAAAGTGTCTCGATGTGGCCAACCTGTTCATGCCAACAACATTATTTATACAGAAACCTGTTTAACCTCTGGGTTGGAAATTTTGCTATGCTCTAGGTAGAAGGTGCTCGTGCGACCTGCCCCAGTAACCCCCGCCCCCACCAGCAGCCACAGATGGACACGTCCACACAGCTGGTCACCGGAGGAACTCGGTGCACCCTGTGTGACCTCACTGGGAGGGGAGTCTTGGGCACCTGGGCCTGGCATCCTCTACCTTTTCCCTTTGTTGATTTTGCTTCATATTCCTTTGAGGCAAGAAATCAGAAGCGTGAGTACAGTTATATGCTAATTCCCATGAGTTGAATGGGAGGGTCTTCAGGGGCCCCGGCAGCCCTTCTGACCACGTGGGGTTAGCCCCCCTCTGCCCGGAGACTGGCAATGGCCTCCCCGAGATAGTGGCTCTGCACCACTGCCGAGTCTCCTCGGGACCCGCCCAGCACCCCTCTTCTCAACCTGCGACTAGACACCTCTCAGCAGGTGCTGGAGGGTGAGGAACACAGTGCGACCCACAAAGAGGGGTACCTTCTTCAGTTCGTACTGACTGAAACCCCGAGACCGCATGTGGGAGCCTCTTGGCATCAGGTGGAGGAACACGAGGCCAGAGCAGCCACGTTTCTGGGCCCAGGCTGTCCAGGCAGAGGTCCTGGGTGCAGGACTTCGGCCTGCTGGGCTCGCAGGGGCTCTCACAGTTCAGCTGGTAACGGTGTCAAAGACGCTGCCCGCAGAGGCGGTGGGACAGCACAAAGCTGGAGTCACTCTGGTCACGTTATTGGCAGAAGCTGGCGGTGGGGGGGGGGCAAATGCTGGCACGCAGCTGCAGAAAGCTCAGAGACACGGCGTCCCGCACCCCTACTGGATTTGAAAACTGCTTTGGAGAGAGGGCTCCTGGTCCCCTTGCATTGTCCCCCTTTCTGGACCAGGATGTGTAGGCTGTATGTTGGGAATATGGGCCAGGTACCTCGTCTCCGGCTCGACGGGTTCCCTGGGCCGCGGGGGGTGCATGCGCCCCAAGCTCTGCACGCGGGAGCTGCAGCCACACACCTGACCTGGAAGAGGTAGCTGATGAGCTTGAACTTCTGAGCGATGTGATGTCTATGAGATGTTGGCTGAGCTGCTGGGCTCATGGGCTGAAACCACTGGGGACCCTGGGAGGGGCAAATATGTTTTCCAGGTGAGGGAAGTGTGACAGTGGGGCCGGAGGTTGGACTGTGGTGGGCAGACCTGCAGTGTGGTCCCCACAGCCTCTGTCCCTGGTGCTGCCCCCGTGGTTCCATCAAGTCCCACAGCAGAGGAATTTTGCTGAGTTACTAATCAGTTTTTGTTAAGCTCAGAATGCTATCAGGTGGGCTTTACCCAAGCACACAAGCTCTTTATTTTATTTCTTCGTTTGTTTGCTTATTTATTATATTGTCTCCATGCCCAGCATGGAGCCCAACATGGGGCTCGAACTCACGACCCTCAGATCAAAACCTGAGCCACACAAGCTCTTTAAAAAGTAGGGTTTTATTCCACCAGCTCAGAAGAGGGCTTTGGAGAGCTTCTGACCATGAGAAGTGTCTGATGCAACGTGGGTAGCTTCAGAGGGAGAGATTATCATGAGGCAGGGAGCCCAGACGGCCTCTTGAGAGCAGCCCCGGGCTGGCAGCCAACCAGGAAGTCAGGGGCTGAAAACAGCCATCAGCCTGAGTAAGTTCAGAAGCAGACTCTTCCGTGGAGCCCCCACCTAAGAACTGGGACCACCAACACCTTGATTTCAGCCTCATGAGACCCCAAGTAGAGATCTCACTGGGCATACCTGGACTTCTGACCTCCAGGACTGTGCGATGCACATGGACGCTGCCTGAAGCCATTAGGTTTATGATCACTTGTTACTGAGCAGTAGAAACCTCTCTGCCCCATGTCCCAGTAAGCAGCGCTAACTGCCACCTGCAAATATCTGCAGAGCATTGGCTCTATTCCGGGCACCGTGAAAGGGACATAAAGAGATGGCAGTTACTAAAATAGTAACCAGCTGATGCTTACGGGACACGTCTACAATGTGCCACGTAGTCTGTGGAGTTTATGTGAAGCCTCCCGTTCCATAGGCACACCTCCCCCTGGAGCAGGTAGCATTCATCTTAGTCATGTAAAGATGACGAGAATGAGGCTCGGAGGAGGTGTGTCAGTTGCCCAAGGTTTATTCCTAAGACTAGACGGGTACTAGGCACAGTTGCCATCATTCCCGGACTTTCTGGAGAGGGCTGGGTTCAGATATTCAGCTCCCGTGTCCCCCTAACTACATGTATCATTGTCAAACTGAACGACTGGGTCTTTGGTTCAGAGAGCATGGCCATCTCAGTTTGCGTAGGAAGTGTTATCCTACATATTATTTATTAATATATCAACATATACGTATTTTGTATCTTTTTAAATTCAAACTTGAAGTTGTTTTAAAATGGGAATGAAATCAACAGTCACATAATGTCATGCTTACTTATGCTTTTACATTAGTAGGGATTTGGGGGGCCAAATTCTTGAGCCTCTGGGGTATATGAAATGGATCATCTTTTACCATGTTCTGTGATCTTATAAAGTCTGATGGCCCGCGGGAGGAACAGGATGAGACAGAAGAGTTAGCCTACTGCCATAGGAAGACAGGAAGCTCGGAGGGATGTTCTGGACCTCGTACAGGACCTGTGCTGGTGAGCTTCGCTGAGTACCAAACATCCCACAAGTAGTGGCTTAAACCACCAGCAGTCATTCATTTTGATTACAAATCCGTCTCTGAGGAACTCACCGGAATAATGTGACTTGTTCAGGCTTTCTCAGAACCAAGTCAAGGTCTCCTGAGGTGTGTGGTAAACTCATAGCAGTCGGCGAAGGAGCCGTAGTAGGGACTGTGCCAGGAGAGGGACCCCAAGCCGGCATTTATCACGTACTCTGGATTTCCGCACCCAGCCTCAACTTAAAATAACTTTCTGTTTTCTTTGTAAGTGCAGCCATATTTTTTAGGTATGGCTTCTGCTTTGGGATCTGAGAAAATGATCACCCTGCTTTTATTTGGGTTCATGAGTGGGCCCAGTGGAGATCTGCATTCCTATCCCAAAGAGCACCGGATGTAGTATGTATGAAGCGAAGAGTCTGCTGGAGGTTTCTGGAGGGGTGTGTGTGTGTGTGTGTGTGTGTGTGTGTGTGTGTGTGTGTGTATTTCTGTGTCCAGAGTGCTCTAACTTGGAGAAGAGTCTAATTTGCTTAGAAATGAATCTAATTTGGTGAGAGTCAATAAACTCATGCAATGATACATCACAAAATAATTGAGTAGATTGAGAAGAAATTTGATTCTATATCAAAAAGAATACTAAGAAATAGGAAATCCTCAAAGAAAAAATGAACTTGGAAGAAAATATTTTTTTGAAAATATTTTATTTTAAGCATAAGAAAATGAATGAGACATTAAGAAGGTACATGAAATAAGGAACTTTGTGTCAGGGGTCCAACCCAAGTCATAGACCATAACCCTGCTTCTCTTCTTAGGTTTTACTTCTCTATTTCCAATACGGTTTTATAAAAATGAATCCCTTTCACAAAGTTAAACAAAAATTAAGTGGTTGGCCGTCAGCATCTTCTACCGTCAGGAAAATTAAAATACATCGTCCTCTACATCATGCTGTGACTGACTGAAGCATGAACACTGCTGGCCTTTGGACTTGTGAGGGCAAGCTGGGCGGCCAGGGCAATGAGCCCATGACATCATTGTTTGTTACACATTCAGAGAGAAATCACGTGTCTGTGGACCCGCCGCGACAAGGCAGAGAGAGGAAGGCATTCGCTCAGTCCAAGTGTGTGAATCACTGCCCAGGAAAAGGTGTTGCCAAGTTCCAGACTCCGGAGGGACATGTCACACATTTGGGAAGGGACCGTCAGATGGCCAGCCTAGACCAGGGTGTCTGTGTGGTATTTACAGAAAGCCACACTTAGGGAAAAGTCGGTGATCTTATTTGTTAAGGAAGGACAGTAGAGCTGGCTTACACACCCCCCGAGTAGCTCTGCCAGTAGTGTTGTCTCTACCTCCTCATTCTGGGTGATGCTTTGGCACCCACTCCACACTGATAGGAACCCAAGGAAGTTCTCTGAGGCCCTGAGCAAATAGCAAAGTAAGGAACCAGCTTCTGGGTCCAGTTGAGATGTATTCACTGTTGATAGAGGAAAGCTCTGAATAAAATAGAGTCTAGGATCCCCACAAAAATGAGATGTCTAAGAAGGATTACTGACAACCGTTTTCAGGGTGAGTGATCATGGGTTTCTGCATTTAAGGCAGGAGACGGGGGGGGCACTACACTCGAGGAGTTTGATGACATTATATTTGGGGCACTTTTAATTTAACTCCATAACACTGAATAGTAATTACAGGTATAAGAAGAGAGAATGGATGGTATTCCGGGACAAAAGCCTTACTTGCCCCCAAATATTTCCTTCCTGATTTTGTTGCACAGACCGGTGCCAGAATTCCCTGGGTTAGTCTGTCAAAGGTAGGAGATAGGAACAAGATAGGAACCACTTGGAACCCTTATCTGTGTGTCTTCAGTGTGTAAACACAGAAGTTTTTCCTGAGTATGGTGGAGTGGCTCTGGGACAGGCAGAAAGAGCAAGAGGCAGGGGGGAGGGACGGAGGTGTGGGCACCTTCTCCAAGGAAGACTCCATTCCATGGGCTGAGGCATGAGCTCTAGGCCAGGTTCTGTGGACCGCCCAAGGTGGAGTGGCGGGGGACAGGGAGAGGACAGCGGCCGGCAGAAAGAGTGCTGGGCAGACGAGAGGCAGTACACACTGTGTTTTTGCAAAACATCTAAAGCAGTGCACTGGCATGACCCCAGCACACAAGGGTGGGGGCGGGTGTTCTGGAAGAGGACCCGGTTCAGTTCAACCAGGGGACCCTCACATGCCCGCACCCCATGCCTGCAGGTTGGATGTCGGAGAGCATCATTCCCTTAATGAACGTATTCTTCTGAATTTTGCCCAGACCCAGATTCAGCCCCTATAATTGTTTTTGGTGCTCGGAGAAGTGGAGATTCTCATCATACACATATATATACACCAGTGTGTGTGTGCGTGTGTGCGTAGATACGCGTGAGTATGTGATGGTTGTAGGGCACCAGCGTCCACTTGACATTGCCCAAGGGGAATGCCGGCCAGCCCAGCTCCCCCGTGGGTTGAGTTCTGGTTGGACGCGCACAGCCCCAGCCGGGGGTGAGAGCATCTCTCGTGTGCCCTCCTGGTTGGCCAGAGCCTTTGCAGGAGTCCTACCTGTGGGGTGTTTCCCGGAGTCAGGGACGGGATGCAGAAGAAGCCAAGAGAGACTCTGGATCCAGAAAGTCCTGCTGTGCAACAATGAGGCTTCGGGATCGGTGCCCTCAACCACAGTTTCTCACCTGTCCGGGCTCGGGGGGGGGGGGGG
>PITA01006401.1:0-70614 GCA_004023965.1 Spilogale gracilis | reverse complement strand
GTTAAGAATCAAGAGTCATTGAGCAGATATCAGCCTTTCTCAACCTATTTTCCCCCATTAAACACACACAGTTGCATTTTATTGGACAAATGAGATGGCCTCATTGAAAGGAGCCAGCAGTACAAAAAGGAAAGAGTAAAGATCTAGTTCTTGAAAACGACCCCGGTCATACAGCCTTAGCCTTCAAGGTATTTTCCTCTGTGTGACGCATCTGTGCATGCCAAAGACACGGATCATGCTGCAACCCTACGCCACACAATGCCTAGTACTTCGTGACTCTTTTTAAAAATATAGCTTGCAGTTTGTTTCCTTTGCTTGTCTGCAACCCCTCCTTTATTGTTTTAAGCAGCTGAATGATATTCTGTCGTATGGAGATATCATATTTCATTTAACCTTTGTCGTCTGTGCAAACGTTTTAGCTGCTTTGAGCTTGCGAAGCTCCAGGGTTGGTGCTCCCATGTTTTTGTGGGTGTGCAAGACTAGAAACCAGAAATAGAATCGCAGGTCAAAGGATCTACCCATTATTAATGCTGGATTTTCTGATTTATTTTCCTGCAGACAATATGTATGAGTGCCTCAAACTCTTGCCAAGACTATGTATTTTCAAATTTTTAAAGCCTCTGTCAAGCAGTGGTCTTTTATTTGTAGTTCTTTATTTATGAGTGAGAGTAAATATTTAAGGAAAGGCTGTATTTCATCCGTGTTTGTAGTCCTCCTTCCCAATGGTTGCGTCCCTTTGATCTGCTGAGTTTTCTTGAAGTTTTCTTATTATTCTTATTTTGCAAACATTTAAAAAATTGTCTAAGGATTGGGGCGCCTGGGTGGCTCAGTTGGTTAAGCGACTGCCTTCGGCTCAGGTCATGATCCCGGAGACCCAGGATCGAGCCCCACATCGGGCTCCCTGCTCGACGGGAAGCCTGCTTCTCCCTCTCTTACTCCCCCTGCTTGTGTCCCCTCTCTGGCTGTGTTTCGCTCTGTCAAATAAATAAAATCTTTAAAAAAAAATTGTCTAAGGACACTCTCCTTTTTACCCCTAATCTATATCTTATCTTTTAAATTTTTGTGTTTTTTATAGTGCAGCTGGTTTTAAACTTTCTGTGGTTAAATTAGTTCATTTTTCTGTTTATGGCATTGGGATTTTATACTTTCCAAAGGAAAATCTCTTCTGCGTTCTCTTTGTATTTTCCTCTTTTTTTTTTTCAAATTTATACTGAATCTATGGGTGATAGAATGCTTGCTTTCATTTAAACACATTTCTCTTGTATACAGCAGTCTATTTCTTGACTTCTAAGTTCTATTCTGTTGACTTATTCATCTTTTTGGTGCCCAAATTCACTCTTACTATTATAGGTGGGGGATGTCCTTTCATATCTAGTAGGGTGAGCCCTCACCACTTTCCCTCTTGTGTGTATCTTAGAATTAGCCTGTCAAATCCCACTTAAAAACTGATTGAGATTTTGCCCAGGTTTTCTCCGGTCATTGGATGGGTAGCCGCACTGTGGTTCATTTACACAGTATAACATCAGGCAGAAATAAGGATCAGAATATGGGTACATACAGCCACTTGGCTGAACCCCAAAGGCATTACGGAGTGAAGAGATTACACACAAAAGAGTTCATACCATAGGATTCCATTTGTATAAACTTCTGGAAGAGACAAAACTGGTGGGAAAGGTCAGAAGTTTGCCTCAAAGTGAGCGGGGCGATCGGTTGGCAGGTGCATGGGAGAAACTCTGGGCAGATGTTACTGTTTGATACTTGATACCAGTTCGTGTTATACATGGGTGTATCATCCCAAACCTTAGGAAATATTCACTTAAGTTTTCTGCGTTGAATTGTAATATAAATTTTCTCTACTGAAAACCTATAAAAATGTATCAGCTCTAGTGAATGCTGAGTATGGGGAGGGGCGGGCCAGGCCTCCTGGGGCAGCTCAGCCTTTCAGCACTGGCACAGTGCTGAGCTCTGGGTTAGGGTCTGGAAGCCAGGTCTGGGGGGCAGGGACGGGGGCCAGTCAGCAGGGATGGGTGGGGCCCTGTGTCCAGTGCTGGGCTGACTTTGAGGTCCGTGTCATCCTGATGAGGGGGTGGGTGGGAGGGGTTTTAAAAATGGGTAAAGGGGAAAAGGGTAGCAGGCACCGCAGGACTCATTTTTGGAGTGTTTTTCTGTTAGTGGGATTTGGGGGATGGGACAAAGCTGGGGGGATAAACAACAGGATGCCCTGCAGGCTGACCGAGCTGCCCGCGGGAGGGGCTCTCCTACAGCTGGGGCAGCAGTAGACGTCCCCCAACCATGGGCCTGTGCTCCAGTCTATGTGTGTGAGTTGTCCCTTTGTACCTCCAAGGATGTTGATGAGGCGAACATTAATCTAGTTTCCTTTCTGCCCTGGGATTCTGCTCTGTGGTGTTCTCCTGTGTGCGTGTGAGTGCTCTGCTGGCGCATCTCCCCACAGTTCACGTCCCTTGGTGGTGCAGCTGGTCAGGCCTTGCCCGCTCCTGGATGGGACCCGTCCTGCCGCCCTCCCCGGAGAGTGCCGGCACCAAGAACTGTGACTGTGGGATGTCACCTGGTCAGGGAAGGGACAGCGGTGGGCTGGTTCTGCGCCTCCTGCTCTGACCCAGCGGCCTCAGGATGGTGGGGGATTGGCCCCCAGAAGAGTGAGGGCTTGGGTACGGCCTGGCCCCGGGCACCCTCCTGCACGGGCTCCCTGTCGTGGGGTGCGGCGTGCCCAGGCCCCTCTGTCCTCTGTTGCCTCTGTTCTTCTTTCTTTATCAACGTGGATTCCTCGTTCCTGGTACCTAGCAGGAATCACGACGGGTTCTGGCTTCCAGGTGGCAGTTCTTATTACTTTCTGCTGCCTCACAGACTGATTTTTCTGAGTAGCCCTTGTTTTCTCAGATCTGCATGTGAGCGTGGTCTGCCCTCTCAGTTGAATACTTCTCAGTAGTCACTTCCTTGCAAAGCTTGTGTCCAGGGTTGGCTTGAAGTGCTCCCCTGCACGTCATCGCAAACTAAGGGTCCCCCGACCACATTCACCCTCGTCTTCACCACCACAACTCCTTAGAACTTTCCTCTTGGGGGAATGGACCCTCATGGCCTCTGTGTTCCTCCCTGTCAGCCTCAAGTCAGCCTTGCTGCATCCCGAGCTCGTTCCCGGCCAGCGGGGTGCCCACGGGGTGCCCCTTGACTGCACTAGCCGCCGGCCCCTCTCCACCTCCGCCCTGGGACCCCAGCCCACACGGAGGACCCCTTCGTTCCTCGGGCACCCAGGCCATTGACCCCGGCTGTGCTCGGTTCTGGGGCTGTCCCTCAGACACCCCACCGTGGCTCTTTCTGCAGTGCCCCATTCACCACGGCCACACCCCAACACCTGGTGTGCGAGACGCGAAGGGGAGAGACCTAGGAAGGGGAGAACCCTAGGAAGGGGAGAACCCTAGGAACGGGAGAAGCCTAGGAAGGGGAGAAGCCTAGGACAGGGAGAACCCTAGGAAGGGGAGAACCCTAGGAAGGGGCGAAGCCTAAGAAGGGGAGAAGCCTAGGAAGGGGAGAAGCCTAGGACGGGGAGAACCCTAGGAAGGGGAGAACCCTAGGAAGGGGAGAAGCCTAGGAAGGGGAGAAGCCTGAAACGGAGTGTTACTTTCTCGAGACATTGCCAGTGAAGGTCTTGTCCCTGAGACGTTAGTGACCGTGTGCTGTGCGCTCGTGGGGAGTTTAGACAGCAGCCCTTCTTCCAAGGCACGCGGGCCTCCTCTCACCAGAAATCTAAAATCGCTCCTCCAGGGAAAGGTGAAAGCGGGTCCTGCAGGTGTGCGGATGCTCGTTGGGGCTCAGGGAGGCCTGTATCTCTGCCCCGCTGCTGTGAGGAAGCTGGTGGCCAGGACGACGGTTGGCAGGCCGGCAGGCAGGCCCATCTCAGCCGGCACATGGCCCAGTGGCCCAGGACCCTATAATTAGGAACCCAGATGCTGCCGTCCGGGCCTCGCCCACTGCACGCCGGGCTCCCGCTGCCCTCCCTCCGATGATATTTTGGAGCTGGGGGGATTTTGATTTATTTTTGCCTGAGATTCACCTCGGATGGAAACACCAGCCTTGATTGATGGCCCGCACGTCGCGGCCTCTGTGAGCATTTCCCCGAGGCACGGGCCACTGTGGCTTCAGTCAACGGCAGCAGGAGGCCTGCGGGGCGGCTGTGGAATCCCACAGACGGTGCCTGATTTCCGGCAGATGTCCCAGATACCGGCAGGAGAGCCCACCACAAAGCGGGTTGCGTAAAACGGGTGTGCTCAGTGTCACCTGCCAGCCCCAGGACGGCCGCGCTGGGCCAGGAGAGGGCAGAGACCCAGGCCGTGCTGTGCCCACAGCCCCCGAGTGTCCCTCCTTCCAGGACGGCTGGCCCCGGGCTGCCCTCTGACCCCTGTCGTGTGGAACCCTCTGCAGCGCCTGGCCCCCCGAGGAAGGGGGCTCGCTGTGGCAAACGGCCCCCGTCTCCCTTCTCCTGCCATGTGGGGTGCCGAGGGAAGGACCTTGGAGACATGGGGGTTGATAGCCCACCACTGTGCCCACGACTACCCGCTGTGCACCGGCGCCCTAGTCTGCCAGCCAGCCAGTGGTGCAGGAGGACCCCCACCCCGGCCGCAGGGTGCAGGGCAGGGGGCATGGTAGGAGCCCAGGCGCTGACAGCCCCACTCTCTTATAGCCCTATCTTGGGCCGAGGACCAGGCATGGGCATCTGTGCACTAGGCAGATAAGCAAGGGGCCTCCATCCCATGTCGGTGATGCTGGATGTCCAGAAAAAGCACAGGGGAGTGGAGGTGAGGCAGTGGGGTGGGCAGCGTGGCTCCGGTGAGCTCAGGGGCTGCTGGGGGCACGCCAGGGCGTCGGGGCGGGGAAGGCGAGCAGCCTCTGGCTTCACAGCCCCGACGGCCTTGCCATCAGAGGGCCTGGGCTCCTGCGGATGGAGGAGCTGGGCTGAGCGGCCCGCGGTTTGGAGACGGGAGGCTGGGATTTGAGCCGGGTCCCCCGGTCCCTGTCCAAGACCTCAGAGGAAGAGAATTGTGAAGTGGAGAGAGCCAGAGGACTTCCGCGCGAAGAGGTGAACGGTTTCCATGTTGCAGAGCACAAGGATGAGCCTGAGGGAATAGCAGAGTGCGTGGGACGAGCTCTGCAGGCCTCAGACCTGCCTCCCCCTCCTCAGGCCTGGCTCTGGCCTTCCCCGCATCCCATGTGCCTTCCCTCCCACTCTCGCTGCCTCGTCTCCCTCCTCTTCTGTTGCAGGCTGTTCCGTGAGCCTCTGGTGCCTTCTCCCCTCGGGCAGGAGCTCACTGGCACGCTGGGGTGAAACAGGCCGCTGAGGCCCTCCCCAGGGAAGCCACGTCCTCCCAGAACAGACAGGGAGCAGCTGGGAGAGCAACATGCATGACGGGGCTGCTGTTCCGGGCTCGGAGAGGGTCCGCTTCCTCGAGCATCAGCTTCCTCGGCACCGTGGGGACCGTAGGCGGGCCCGCCTTCACCTGCAGGGGCCGAGTGTGCGGGAAACGGTCCACCTGCAGGGGCCGAGTGTCTGGTCGAGGGCGTGGGCAGGAGAGGTGGATGTCACTGGCTGCTGTGTGTCGGGGGCTGTCACGGTGACCAAAGCTGCCCCCCTTCCCTTTGGCTCCCTGCCCCCCGTGAGTCCCACCGTCAGTGGTGTCCGCGGGAGTAGCTAAGGGCGTGGGTGCCTGTGACGCGTCACCGAGCTGAGGTCTGGTCTTCTTGTCCCTTGAGGAATTTCCATTGTTTGGACTGACCCCTCGACAGCAGGAAGCCTCTACACTCCTTCTCAGCACATTTCAGATATGTACAAAATCCGTGGGATGTGTGTTGGTCTGCAGCGACTTTCTGTGTCATGAACACGCTTTCTCGGGGAGGTTTCTCGGGGACCAGACCGTGAGAAGTGCTGAGTCCTCCTGTGGTCTGTCACCCATGTTCACAGCCGGGGCCGAGTCTAGGTTCCATGAGAGGCGAATGAAGGTAAGGATCCAGGTTTCCTCCTCTGTGCCCAGGGCCCTGTCCCCAGATTCCACGCACAGGGGGACGAGGGACCCACGGCTGCCAGGGTAAGAGCGTTGTCATCAGGAGTGTCACAGCTTCAGGGGCACGTAAGAGAAAGACTAGGTGGCCCATGGCATTCGGACGCTGAGATACAGTAATTCAAATAGTAAACTGTAAGTGGGATGAAAATTCCATGTTTATACTGAGACAATTTTGTTTCTCAGCCTCAGAGGAGACTCCTCTAGCTACAGGCCGAGGACAGCCTTATCCCTAAGGATGGAGGAGGACGCCTGCCGCCCCTTTCCGTGCATCGGGTGCAGGATGACCGCATGCACGGTCAGCGGTCGGGCTGGGTTATCATTTGTGCTGAGCAGGGTGTGCGTGGGGCCCGGAAGGCCCTCCGGGAGCACCGTAAACTGAGCCAGCCTGGGCCCTTGGGTCTACACGACCCGGTATGGACACAGGTCCGGGACCGACACAGTCCCTGCGTTCATGTGACAAACGGGCTCCGGCTTGAGAAGCTGGGCATTTCCTTCCTCGAGACCCAGTACCCACTGTTGGAGGATGTGTAACCCGACGCACACCCACCACGCCACGGGCTAGATTCACCCCTTCCTGCCTGGAGCCGGCCCTGGAAGCCGAGAAGGGCCTTCGTGGGTGTAGACCACCAGGGAAGACACGTTAGACATGAGTCTCGTGCGTCTCTGTGCATCCTCCTATTTACTTTATTTTATTTTTCCTAAAACCACAGAGAAAATCCCTGATCCCTGAACCACTTATGAAAACTTCGTGAGAAAGCGCTTCGTTGGCCCACGGTGCAATCCGTCGGCGAACGGCCGTGAGGGGGTGTCACCCTCGTGCTGTTCCTCGCCCCCGCGAGCCCCTTTGCTTCTGGGACTTTCTAAGCCCTGCCCGCCCCTGCGCGCACACAGGGAGTGATGCCCGGGGCCGCCCCGAGACGAGGCCTCCAGGTGGGCGGCCGGAGCGGCATTCAGCCCTGCACCCTGTCAGCTCCCCTCGGAAGCCGTGCCGCACCCCTGCTTCTCTCCCGGGGCCAAGCCCGTGGCCATAGACTTCTGCAAGGTCATGGAAACAGAAGAGGGAGAAAGCTCTTGGGCATCAGTTTGCCACTCTTCTAGTGAGACAGTTTCACAGTTGCCATGAGACAAAAACAAGAATTCTTGGTAATGGAACTTCTGCTTTTTTTTTTTCCTAAGCTGCACAATAACTTAGTTTCTAATTTCTGGTGGAAGGGTCTTTCCCCCCAAGGAAGAGCTCAGCCAGGATGCTCTCTGGTCTGCTGCGCCGGGGAGGGGTCAAGAGGCTTGGCTGGACAGTGCTGTCCCCTGGGGGGATGAAAACCACGCAGGTGCCTGCTGCCAGCGACCCCGCGGCTTCTGACCAGCTGGGCGTCGTTGGGTCCCAGGCTTCGGGGGCTCCCAGCTCCCCATGGTTCTGTGGCCGCCAGTCAGAGAGCCAGCGCCTGGCCCGCCATTCCTTCAGACGCCTGCGGGGTGGCGCTGGGGTTCCCACTCCGTCCCGACTCTGTCCTCCGCACTGTGGTCCATCGACCTCCCACGCCTTGTGTTTTCTGAGTGCTTCACGTCTGAGTCTGCCCGTTAAAGCTGGACACGGGAAAAACAGAGTCATTCCTTTGAAAACCAGTCATAGTAACCAGTCAGCTAGAGCCCCTTATAGAAACTTAACTGCGTTTTCAGACATGGTCAGATCAAGCTCCTGCAAGCCCGGGAGCTTCCGAGCTCTGGGGCCGGGGGCGTGCAGGTGCCGGCTGACCTATCTCCTTGGCCAGCTGTCAGCCCTCAGATGAGGAACCTGATAGAAGGTGCCTGGCAGGACGCGCTGGCCGGTCGGCCGCGGGGGCCTCTGAGGCAGGCCCGGGCCCCGGCTGCTTATCTTCTTCCTCCTCCGTGTCTGCGGACGAGAAAGAAGTAGGAGGAGGACCCGGTCGCCAGCTCTTCGGGCCTGGTCTTGTTCTCCCCCTCGGACCCATGCTCTCCAGGACCGACTGCGTCTCCTGGACTCGTGAAGCCACCGATTGACTTTGTTCTTTAAGACTTAATTTTTTTTGAGGAATGTCAGATCCACTGTGAAATTAAGTGGAAGGAACAGAGATTTCCCCTATACCCCTTGCCCCCCGCCCACAGGCCCCCATCAGCACCCCCACCGGTGGGGGGTATGACAAGTGACGAACCTACACAGGCCCATTGTCATCACCCACAGCCCACGGTTTATACGGCGGCCACTTTGGTGTCAGATGTTCTGTGGGTTTGAATGAACGCACGATGTCACGTATCTGCGACTATAGTGTCCGACAAAGTCCTTTCACTGCCCCGAAGCCCCCTGTGCTCTGCTTCTCCAGCCCTCCTTCGTCTCCAACGCCCAGCAACCGCCGATCTTCTTAATGTGCCCCCAGGTTTCCCTTTTCCAGAATATCGTGTGGCTGGAATCATACAGTACGGAGCCTCCTCAGACTGGCTGCTTTCAACCAGGAATGAACATTCAGTATTCCTCTGGGTCTTACCCGTGGTTCGAGAGCTCGTTTCTTTTCAGCGCTGAGTACCATCCCATCGTCTGAATGGACCACACGTCGTTTACCCATTCACTGACCACGGGGTGTGCTGGTGGCTTACGACTCAAGTCGCTATAAATATCCGTGTGAAGGTTTTTGTGTGGACAGAAGTTTCCAGCTCCTTTGGGTAAATACCAAGGAGTTCCATTGCTGGGTCCTAGGGGAAAGGTATGTTTAGTTCTATAAAAAAGAAAAAGCACTGCCCAACCAGCCTCCACGGGGCCCCATGGGGCTCGTGAGCAGCTGCTACTGTGAATCCAGGCCTGGGTCCTGAGGGCCTGGGGTGCCCGGCTGGCCGTGTCCCATGGTGCCCCCTGCCCACGCCGTGCAGGTGACCCCGGGGCACAGGAATGAAGAGGCCCCTGGCAACTTTGCTGTGCACCGTCACTTCTTCGGATAAGGAGACAGCCAGCCTGGTGAACGTCTTCATTCTCGTGCCCCCTGCCATGCGTTTCCTGAACAATATGCCCCTTCTTCAGTCTCTGCCTTTCCATGGGGCTGTGGTGAAAAAATGCAGTACTGGGGACACACAGGCCACGCTTTCTGATGGCCACTTGCAGTGGGATTTACCTGCTGGGGCGGGGGGCGCACCGGGTTTCTGTGACACTAGGTCAGTAGGAAAGTGAGTCTCTTAGGAAAGTGACCAGCATGCATGGTGACAGCAGCTCAGCCTCCGTATGTCGTACCAGAAGTGTCCGTGAGCACGCCTCCTGATGGAGACCCGTCTTCTGCATAATGTGAATGAATGGGATGGCGGTTTACAGGAAACAGTTTTAAACGTGCATGAGATCACTTTCTCAAATTCCCCTGTGATGCCGCTTCCTGCACCTTTGACTGTTGTTGGTCTGCAGAGCTCTTACCTCTCTTGGTTTTGTTCTGGATTTGAACAAGGAAGCAGGTCGTTTTGCAGAAATGCTTGAAGGCCAGGTCCTTCTCTCAGGAGCCGAGAACTCGAGCAGGCGCTGCCTGGCAGCGAGGGGTGGGGTGGGGCGGGCAGCAGGGGCGCTCCCGGCGGGCGGCCGGAGGGGCGGAAAGCCTGCCGCGGAATCCCAGCCGCTAACTGTGATGTGTGGCTAGTCATCCAGCTTCCCTGGGCTTCAGGTGCCCGTCAGTACAGCGCAGACTAGACTATTCTACTCCATTCTTTGCTGATTTAATGTATATAATGTGTATAAGCCTCCTGCCAAACAGCAAATATTAAATGGGAGCGATTGCTGTTCTTTGTGTGTCTAGGGAGCTAGGAGCGCCCCTCTGGGGGAGACACGGACACAATAAAGCAAGGAACAGCATCCCCCAAGAAAACATCTCAGTGTGGTCCGATCCTCTAGCGTCTACTGTGGCATTATGTTTTTAAATTACACATCATATGTATATTTTTATTTTATCATTTTAAGTTTTTTAAGTTTTTACCATTCTCATCATTTAATGCCTGTAATGCAACAGTGGGACTTACTGAGCTATGAGAGAAACATGACTCCGTGTTTGTAGGGGAGGCAATCCTACAACCCTTGGTGGCCTTCGGTGCGCCCAGAGCAGGGACTCAGAGAGGCTGGGGGAGGCTGCTGGGCCTTGAAGGGCCATGTCATGTGAGGCAGGAGCGAGACATAGCCCTCCTTGGAAGCTGCAGGGCTGTCCCTGCAGGCAAAGCCCCGTCTCACGTCTGCATCCTAGAGTCTCACCAGACACGGACTGGAGGCGCCGTTAACCTGGAGACGAGCTCAGCGTCATCTCCACAATATTAACACCCTCTGCCTTTCCGGAATCTCTGAGTCAGCCATAAAATTTTGCTAGGGGCGCCTGGGGGGCTCAGTCGGTAAGGTGTCTGCCTTCGGCACAGGTCATGATTCCGGGGTCCTGGGATCAAGTCCCACATCCGGCTCCCTGCTCAGCAGGGAATTTGCTTCTCCCTCTGCCCGCTGCTCCCCTTCCTTGTGCTCTCTCTCAAATAAATAAAATCTTTAAAAAAATGTTTGCTAAATATAGTTGTACCCCAAAATGATTGACTTCCCTGGTGCCCATAAACCATCAGAAGCCACCTTCTATCAGTCTGTTTTCAGAATGAATCGAACAAAAACGTTGAACTTTTATTCGACGCAAATTCTTGCCGTCACTTTGGGACCCGCTGTCTCCTCCACACCACATGCATATATTTTATGGTCACTTGTTACTGCTTCACTGACCTTATCTGGTAGCTCCCAAGGCCCAAAGGAGGGCCCGTTTAGTTTCCAGAGCCGTGGCCGCCGTCCGTGGGGAACGGGAGCGTGTTGTGGGGGATGTGGGACAGGATGCTGGCGGGGCGGGGCGTGGCCTGACCCTGTGGCCTTATACTCCTGTCTTTTTAACACATGGGGCGTGGTCGACTTGTCACCCAATTGAGTGGGAGCTAGAAATATGGGGCCCCTGGGGGATGGCCGTCAGTGGCCAACATTGAGAAGATACATCCTTGTCCCCGATCTGCACGCGGGATGGGACGGGGCCATTATGGTTAGCATCTGTGAGTAACACACTTTGACAACCGACGTCAGTTCCATACCATGTAAGCACCATTCCCTCCCTCCCTCTCTCCCTCTCTCCTTCCTTTTTCCCCATCTTTCTTTTTTTTCTTTTTTTATCTTTTTGCGGGGGGGCACATTTTGTTATTATGCTATGAGCAAGAGGTAAGCAATAAGCCTCTGTTCCGGGTGAAATAGCCAAGAAATGAAAGCTGTCGAGTTCCAGGCAAGTCTGTCTGTTACTCATTTACAAAATGGGGATGACAGGGTTCCTCCTGGGGATCTGACGGGCCCCAGACAGACGTCAGCGAAGATCGCGCCTTATAAGCAGGCCTGCTCCCGTGTCACAAATAAACTCGCTTGCACCTGTGTAAAAAGGCTGGCGAGACCCACGTGTGGAGTTCGCCCTTTGATTTGGGCACCAGATGGGACCAGCCGTTTCGTGGACCCCATCCAGTTAGTGAGATGGGCCTCCCTGCTCACGGGCCTGTTGGTCACTCACTCCAGGCTTCCCGTGGTTGTCATGGAGACTATCTGAGCAGATGCCTTTTAACTGGCTGAAGCATCTGTCCAATATGGGGAGGCCAACTGGGGCGCCCAGACTTTGCACCAGGGCTACGTAAAGCTGAAGGGGATGACCCCCAGGTCCCACCTGCAGGTGCCGTGGCTCCCCGTGAGTCACCTGGAGACGCAAGCCCTGGACATTCCTGGCTGGTCCCCCGTCTCACTGCCTCCCAAAGCCAGGTGCCGGCTACCTGCCGGGGGCTCGGGAGGCTCAGCCTAACGCCGAGTGGGGCAGGGATCCGTGGGAGTCCATACTGTCTTTGGGGCTTAGACCATACGTTGGGAGGTGAGAACCAGGCAGAAATGAATCAACCTTCCCGGCAGCCGTTGCGGTACCTGAGACACAGACCCAATGAATACCAGTAGAATCAGCCTGGGAGAGGGTTCCGGAGGACTCCTTCACCACCCGACACAAGCCACCTGTGCGACCGGCACCCCATGCTCTTACTACACCATGTCCTGTCCAGCAAAAATAAAGTCTGTCTGTTGGTTTTTATGGTTATAAGCCAGGCACTGCACTTTATGCACGCTCTTCCCTCAACGCTCACACTCGCCCTCGGGGTACGTGATTTTTAAGTAGAGAAACTGAGGCCCACGCAGAGCTGACAGCAGAGCCGTGTCGGGCTCCGGAGCTCATGGCCTTCTCTGCGCCTCACCCAGCACAGAGTAAGTGGGCGTTTTCCCACAGGTGCTCATCAGATTGTGTTTTCAGCTGAAATAAATTTGACAAACACGTAGTATAAACATCTATAATATGATTTTTTTCTTGGAGGGTCTCTGATCTTGCCGAGTACATTGTGTGTGTCCAGGACACAGGGTGTGATTTGCATCAATTATCTGACCATATAGACTCTGACGTTGGAGTTCCCATGAGCATCTCCCAAACAGTCCCCCGCAGAGCAGAGGGCCAGCCACCTGGGAAGAGGTGTGGCTAAATCCTGTCAGGGCAAGGATCTGAAAAGCAGGAGAGGGGGTTCAGCAGACACGCTGCACTCACTTGACCCCCTCCCCTCCAACACACACATGGCTGGCCTAGATCGGGTGTAGACATGCCTGTCAGCTCTCATCCAGAAACCCAGAGAGAAAGAGATTAGGAAATCACAGTTCTGTTTCTCACGTGCACATCACATTCCTTCTGCAAAGAAGAAAGATGGAGACTGACGATGTCGGGAGGAACCAGTGACCAGGAAACCGGGGACGTTCCGTGCGCAGAATTTCTTTCTTACAAAGTTGCTGGTGGAGAGAAGTCATGGGTGCCAAAGCACAGAAGAAAAAGAGGACACGGTGGGCCGCACCTGCCTGGGGGCTTGGTTGCCATGGAAACCAGGACTCCGGCCCCTGGCGTGAGCTTCCCAGGGCCATGGTGGTCGGTCAACTCTGCCCTTCAGGGGAAAGGGCAAAGGGAAATCCAAGAGCAGGGCAGACACGGCGGCTCTCCTCATGTCCACTCGGTCTTTCTTCCTTTTGAAATCCTCAGCTTTTAACTGGGCACGCGGCCTGGGACGACGTGGCCCTGCCTCCTGGCTGCCGGTCGGCACCGTGGGGCCTGGTTCAGGTGGTGAGATGGGAGCGAAAGTGGGTGTCGGCCGCTGCCCGCCACCCCGCCCCGCTCCGCGCCCCGCTGTGCCCACTCGCCGGCTGGGACGCAGGACCCGCACAGGAAGCCACGCGCTAGTAAGGGGGCAGAGCGGTCACAGGGGCCCAGGCGTTCGCTGTGATTAGCGTGCAGCCTCTAGCGTGATGTGCGCAGTGCTGACGGTCGGCTTCCAACGGAGCCTTCGCGGGATTTCCCGCGGCCTCCTCTCCTGGCTCCCTCTGTCTGTCTGGTGTCTGGCTGGCTCCCGCCCCTCTCCGCACTGCTCTCAGCTTACTAAATACAACCTGGAAGGAAGAGATTAAGGAGGTTCCAGAAGGAATCCAGGGTGTGGCGAGGATCACCGTGTGGACAACCAAGGGGACTGCTTGACTCACTCAAGGGATAAAAGCCTGTCCTTCCCTGTCCTTCCTAACTAAGTCACCGAGCAGAAACTGTGTGCATCGAGGAGAAAACACGAGTGCACAATAAATGGGCTTTCCTCATTTGATCTGGGAAAGCAGGAAGGCACGGCAAGACGTGGGAAGGGCAGGCACAGCACGGCCTCTCTCGGAAATGTAAATGGTGAGCCTGGGGCCTGTGGAGCAGCCTCACAGCAGAGGAGGCCTGCAGCCCCCTGCGGTTCCTGCCCCGGCCTCAGGCTTCGGGGAACAAGGGAGAGGTCCTCCTGCCCCTAACCCCTCCCCGTCACCATCACCGGGCTGCGGGGCAGCCTGGATTTTCCACAGATGCCTTCTGGGACATATTTCATCCCCTAAGCTCATCCGCAGTATGGCCTTGCCACCACCTCTCCCCTCGTGAGCTGGGGGGCCCACACGCCTCCCTCAGATCGGGCCCCGCCGTAGAGACTGACAACCCACCGTGCTTCTCCGGTGGTGACGAACTTTCTGAAGCTTGCACCTGCGTGCATACCGCAAGCAGCCCCAGCCACTGCAGAGGGCACTGTTTCTAGATGGTTCCAGCCACTGTGGTGTGCCCGCGGCGGCCGGGGGCCCCTCCCTCCCTGTGCTGACCCCTGACCCCCAGCCCCTGTGCATGTGATTGTTCCTTCACACCCCCAAGGTTTGGGGTGGCTTGTGAGGCCACGGTAATCACTGCCACAGAACTCAATACCCTTCCCGCAGGGGACAGTGGTGGAGTGAGATGAAAAGCACATCTTGAAAAACATACCTTGACTTATTAGTCATCTGGAAATTTCCTACTTCAAATATCGGGGTGGAAAAATCACCCCACACATAGATACCGGGTGTCTGGGGCAAAGGTCATGGAGGAGAAATACCGACAGGCCCCCCGTAGATGAATGCAGAGACGCATCCTGTGCCCAAGTTCAGTGGCAGCCCTGTGACCAGCGGAGGGCAGGGGTCCTACAGGCTCTGTGAGGTAGATGTTCCCACATGTTCCCCTAAAACATACTCATTCTCACCCAGAGCATCCCACACGCCTTCTCCCTGCCTCCCTCCCAGTGCAGCCGCCCGGCACACAAAGCGGTCAGCGTGGGGTCACACGTGAGGGTCGTCCAGGAGCCCTTCCCTGGAGGCCCCCAGACCTCCCACTGAGGCCAGGGCCATGCGTGCAGATCCCCCACGCACCTGCTGGTCAGAACCCCTCCTTGGCCCGCCAGAACCCCCAGGGTGAGTCCAACTGGCTCAGGGCTTCCCAGGTCCTGCTCTCACCGGCTAAGGATGGAGGAAAACCTCAGCTACCAACATTTTGTATGTTCTTAGTTCTCATTTCGGGTTTTCCTCCTTACAATAGATTCAGATATTTGAGGGGCAAGTCCTCCATTGGAGAAATTGGGATCTGTTTCCCTGGACCACTTTGAAAACATGTACCCAAAGTCAAAATTACGCAGGACAAGCAAAATGATATTCTCTCTGTCCTAATATCTGGATGAGATTTTGCTGCAAACAGATCTCTTCTTTGGAGTCAAGCAGAATTTCCCAAAGTGATTCAGAATGTGACGTGAACAACCATCATCACCTAAAAGCTATGTATTTACGTTAGAGCATCTGCTAAAAAACAGAACTGGCACCCCAAAACTATGACCTGAGTTGCAACGTCCAGCTTCCTTTGTGATCTCACACAGAAAGAATCCCATCCGGCTGGTAACCGGCCCCATGCTCGCTTGGGTGGCTGGAGCCGTGACCAGCACCACACAGTGGTTTGGGGTTTTTTTTTTGTTTTTCTTTTTTTTTTATTATTACATTGTTGTATTTTTTCAGCCTTCCAAGAGTCATTGTTTATGCTAACTACGGATTAGGCTCTGTTCCATACCTTCCATTTGATTAAACAAGCGGCACAGTCACGTGCCTTCTAGGTCAGTCAGGCCCCGAGTGACACTTTCTTCCCTGTCTTTCTCTGCCCTCTGCTTTCAAGGGAGCAAGTCCTGAAACACACAGTTCAGAGTCATATCGCTTTGTGGTCTTGTGACTGGGGCGGTTAATTTTGTTCCTCGGTTAGCTGCAGTGCCCAGCTGTTTGGACAAGCCCCAGTCTCGATCGCTGGGAAGGTGTTTTTCTGGATGTGATGAACACATCAGCCAACTTTGAGTAAAGCGGATCTGTTGGGTGGGCCTCATCCAATCAGTTGAAGGCCTTCCAAGCTAAGGCTGAGGTTCCCAGGGGAAGGACAGAGTTCTGCACAGTTCTACCTCAAGGCTGCTCATAGAAACTCTGCCTGTGTTTCCAGTTGGCTGGTCTTCCCTACAGACTCTAGGTTCAGTCCTGCAGAATCAACTCTTACCTGAATTTCTGGCCTGCCAGCCACCCTTCCGGCCCCAGAACTGGGTGAACCGATGTCTTAGGGTCAATCCCAGGGACACGCAGGCCCCTGCAGACCTTGACGAGCAGGCGGGCCCTGAGAAAAGCAGACAGAGCAGTGTCTCCCGGCTGTGCTGGGGACAGCCATGGGATGTGTCAGTCACGACCCCGGCGTCCAGGCCAGCTGTGCACGTGTGACCGATCCCCGGCCGGTCGGGCACAGCCACTCCTCCCCAACACACCGCCGCGAAAGCGGTGCTCCAGCCTCAGGGTGCTCTCGTGTCTCCACGTGTGTTCTTAGAAAATTCGGCCAGCTCAAAAATGACACAACTCAGCAGGATCTGGGCCTGAAAAAGGTCATCGTTGCCGAGCTGAGGTGGGCAGAGGGCAGGGCTGTTTCACCAGTCTGTTCAGTGGTTGGTTCGGGAAATAGTCGGTGGACAAAGTATCCTCTGATTGTGGTCAGGCTGTCAGAGCAAAGCCCGGCGTGTGTGTCACTGGGACTCTGGGAGGACTCGGGTGTGGTGGGAAGGGCTGGACAAGTATGCCCTACGTCTGGGGCGCGTGGTCACTGCGCATGTTCCCTGTGGCTGTGTAACCACCCAGTCCGCCACACAGATCCCTGCAGGTGCCTGGGACCCCCGCTCGATCGGGTGGTGGCAGGACAGTGGGGCAGAGCACACAGAAGCCCATACCTAAGTTTCATCTCAGATCTCTCTAAGTAGTTTGGAAGAAGGCTTCCCCTGGCAGTTCCATTTCCCGTTGTTGGGAAACCAGTGTCAAGTCTCGACTAATAATGCTTAGTGTTCCCCTGCACTGTTGTACACCCGTCGCAGGGAGCAGAGGTAAAGCCCCTGAAAAAGCACAGCAGGGACGTGAGTCCCGACCAGGTTCCTGAGACTATTGTTTCCCTAATCAGAATCGAAGTCGACCTTCATCAGCCTTATCGGTGGTGTTTACTGAAAACAATTGTGTCTCTAGGGATGATTCATTCTTACCAAATAGTAGATGGATTTTCTTTTCCAAAAATAGTTCCCAGCATCAGAATACAAAATAAAACAAACAGCAACAACTTTCTGTCTTAGATTCCAGAGCAGCAGGCTTTCCCCCTTTTTTCTTTCAGAATAATTCAGCTTTTCAGGCAGATCAGAACGTTTGTTGGAAACAGCATTTTCTTTCTTTTTTTTTTTAAAGATATTTATTTATTTATTTATGTGACAGATACTAAGAGAGCACAAGTAGACAGAACAGCGGGCAGAGGGAGAGGGAGAAGTAAGCTCTCTGCTGAGCAGGGAGCCCGATGTGGGGCTTGTTCCTAGGACCCTGGGATCATGACCTGAGCCAAAGGCGGACGCTTAACCGACTGAGCCACCCAAGCACCAGAAACAACATTTTCAAGTGCATTCCTCCTAAAGGTACCAGGACTTCTAGGTTTTGAGTCGATGGAATCCTGGTGGCTGGAGACAGCCCTGCCTGCAGCCCACCCTGGCCCGGAGACTTTGTGAGCAGGTCGTGAAGGTGGCTCATTACTTTTGACTGATTTCTATCACATCTGATTTCTTTTCCTCCTTGTAGCCACTCACACCCATGTGCTTTGGAGAGCAAGGACATCTCTACAGTTGACATTGGTTTGAGCACATTTTGAGAAACCGTGACATCTCAAAGGACTGGAATCTGCTCTGTCTGGTAGGCTAACCAGTAGCCCACACAGTCGGTAGTGTTTGAAATCTGGCTAGTCCCAATCCAGATGGTTGCGTGGTTAAAAAAAAAGCAAAATATCTGGCTAGTAATTTTTTTACACTGGCTACACGTTGGAATGATATTAAGGTCTATTGAGTTAGATAAAAACATTATTAAAACTATCTTATTTGTTTTCCTTTTGCAGTGTGGCTAGTAGGAAATTCAAAATTCCCCAAGTGGCTCATATTTGTGACTCGCATTCTCTTTCTTGGGGACAGGACTCCTCTCGCCACTAGCCCAGGCTAATCTCTGAGTTCTGGGCTAGGTGCCATGCCGGGAAAGGGAGCGGGAGCTAGGCTCCTGGTCCTGCTTCCTGTACTCAGCGGCTGTGCAGCGTTGACCCCATGACCCACCTGTCTACACCTCGGTTGCAGGGCTGTGAAAATGCGTACCATGATGCCTCTTTCCAGACATTGTGAGGGTAATCAACAGACCACCTGGCATCTGGTAAGCCCTCACCAATTTGGCCAAATGAAAGGGCTTTTAAAGCACATTTAATTCTTATTTAAACATTTCTGCTGGCATTAAGCATTTGCTTATATGGCGCATGAAATAGGATGCCGGTGGCGGTGTCCCGGACGGCGAGCACGCCATCTCAAGCGGGCAGGTGCCTGCAGGTGGCCGCTCCATGAAACTCCTTGCAAAGAGGAGGAACCCAGCAGCCCAGAGGTGTTAAGCAGCAGCGGCGTGCGACCTAGAGCTCCCCGCCAGCTAGCAGGGTTTACAAGCCCCAGAGTCAGTCTGCTGGTGGGGGGGCAGGGAGGAGAGGGGCTCTGCCGATTTCCAGGAAGTAGCACCTGCTGATTAGCAGTTCCGAGTTCTGTACCTCGCTGGTGCTTTTCATCCAGACGATGTGTCCCCTGGTCTGACAATGAAGTCTCAGTGCTGAGCTCTCTTGTGTTCTAATTTGTTCAGGGGAGGGTCCTAGCAGTTCCTCTACTTGCAGTGACTTCTAGCAGTGGGGCAGTGTGATAGGGGAGGGCACTCTGAGAAGCTCAGGAAAGGTATCGAGTCTGAGCCACGCTTTGGAGAAGGTGGCCAGAGCCCCAGACCTCCGGCGATAATGAGGACACTGACTGCTCAGCTCCCTCTGCATGGCTTTTTGGAGGGGTGGTCCTTTCGTGACATATCCGTGGGACTTGAGACCTCCCCCACTTACCCCTCCTCTGCTCCAGTTGATGAGAATTACAGCACCCCTGAAAGCACCTGCTCTTGGGAATCTTCATATCAGTGATGTTGGGAGTGGGCCCTCAACCCCAAAGCTTTCATCTTTCGTGACTTACTGGTTAAATTGTCAAAGAAGGAAAAAGCGCTACATCTTTCTATTGCTGTACGTATCCCCGATGACACGGGTCTGAATGGTCCCCTGTATTTGTATTTTTAAATGTAGTGTCAGACTTGGGATGATGTGTGTGTTGGTGGGACTGCCCCTACCGCGCCCCACTGCTCACACCCTGGTGGTGCCCCCCCAATCAACTGGGCCAGCTGCCGGGCTTTGGTCCGGGGGTGGCAGCCAGCATGACCAAGAGGCTTTAAGAGCTTCCAGAGCAGCTGAGTCTTTTTGGAACAGTGTCTCTTGGAGCCCCGGGTCTCCTGGGAAGAGGGGCAGTGCTGGGAAGAGCCTGTGCGGAAGTCCCGGGCATCGCGGTGCCCAGCCCAGAGAGCTGAGTCAGGAGGGCCGGTCGGCATTGTGGGCACCCATTAAAGGGTAGCGTTTGCTGGCTGCGCAGGGGTGGATAATTGAGATGGAACCATTTACAAACACTGCTGTGAGATGAGAAGAGATAAAACCACTCATCAAAACACAGGTCAGAAGAAAGGGTTGAGTGAATCACCGATTCATCCAGAGATGAGGAGTAGGCAGACAACAAGCTGAGACCTGCGTGCGTCAGGGCTGCTGACGCGATCCCAGTGGCGGCAGGTGTGCTGAGCTTGGGGGACCGGAGTCCCCCGAGAACACGGGGAGGAGAGCCACGGTGTCCAGAGGGAAGAGCGCAACAGGGCGCCATGCTGTGCGTCCGCGCATGCATCCCGAGTGTGGACGGTCCGAAGCCAGGCTGGCCTCTCCCCTCGCAGGCTTCCTGAGTAGGGCCGAGAGCACATTTTCCTTTGATCTTACTTTTATTGTGAAATACAAAACACAATCAGAAAATGGGGCAGAACTGAGATAACAGATCAGCATGTAAATACCTGCATAGCCAGTCCCCAGGGGCCAGAAGGACCACACGGCCACCCCCGGGGGACCTCCCCCGCTTCGGTCCCTGCCCCTAAAGGTAACAATTATCCCGCCTTTGATGGAAATCACTTTCTTGCTTTCCTTTAACAGTGGAATGCGGGGTTGAGTTTTGCTGGCTTTGATTTTTACCTTCATGAGTGCACGCGGTGCGTCCTCAGTACGTCGCTGGCTACGTTTAGCTACAGACCATTCCTTCTCCTTCCTGTCTGGTTCGGCACTTTGCAGATAGGTCTCTCCCACGCCTTGAAGCGCTTCTCTTTTCAGTTCAGAGCTGTACCAGCACTGCAGGAACGAGGGTCGTGGACCCACCGTGCGCGTGTCCCTGTGGTCCTGTCGGGATCACGCCTACGGCTGAACGAGGCGGTCCCCGCACGGACTTTGTCCTTGGCTTCAGTAAACAAGGTCAAAGCGTCGACTGGCCTCCCCGCAGCTCCGAGAGCCCGGTCACTTCGCCCCGACCAGCGCCCCGGTGCTCTCAGGCCTTCCATTCTGTCCACTGCTCGCGTGGCGATCCGTGAAGCACAGGATTTACTGTCTGCCTAGAGGCTCGAGCTCGGTTTTCTGTTGGATTGCCATTTTCTTCATTAATTGGTAGGAACCCTCAGTAAGACCCCGCCTCTCCCCTCCTGGCCTATTATCTCTTCCCTTCTTACCAGCGCCTCTTGGTGACCCAAGGGTCTGACAATTATCACAGAGTGAGTCACCAAGTCTTTTTCTTTGCAGGTGGTGCTTTTTAAGTCTTGGTGCATGCGTCTTTCTCCATCCCGTGTCCAAGAAATCACCCTCTTACATTTTCGCCTAAGAGCTGTGTTGTCTCACCTTTGACATTTGGATCCGTGTGTGCACGGCGTGAGCGGGCTCTGGCGTTTCCCGTAGCTCCGTGTGGCTCTCCAGCACACCCAGCCACACCGCTGGGAGCTTGTCTTTCACCGCGGCCAGGGTTCCCATGGCTTCATAGTCGTTCATCCCTTGGGGTCCCCTGCTCCTTCCGGTGCGTGGAATGTACCGATCGGCTGGTGGGCTGCCTCCTGGGCAGTGGGAAGGCAGCTCTGGGGAAAGCCCCCGAGCCGAGCTCACCTGTGGGGTCTCGTCTCCGCTGGGATCCGGCGTGGCAGTTCTCGAATGTACTGTGAGTCCCTGGCGCCCCTGGACCCACGTCTCCGTCCAGCTTTTCTCTTGCCCCCAACGGGACTTGTTTCCGATGACGCGGCTCATCACTACCAGGAGCAGAGGTCCGGTGACTCGGTTTTAAATAGATTAGGGTCACCTTTGGATCCTGCAGGAGAAAGTGGGGGCACAGGCCAGCGGAGCGTGAAGGCTTCTCGATGGAGCACGTGCCCGCTGGGGCTGCAGGTGCGCGTTTGCCTTGGGGGTGATGTAAGTATCCCTGTGGGTTTAAGGCGTAGAGGGAGAGGCTGCGGCTGGGGGCCGAGGGAAGGCCGGGGGCCTGTGATGGGGTGCTCACGAGGGGGCAGGCACCCCAGCGCCGGCTGAAGCAGAGGTGACAGGAACTGTGAGTAACGTACAAATGAATTCAGAATCGCTGCAGTGACAAGGGACGCGTGTTTTCTCACAGAGCACGGATTCTGGAGTCGGGGTGATTCCAGGTTTGATTAACACTCTTAGTCCCACCGAGAATGCGGTTCCTATCCCTCTTCCCGTACCGGTCAGCCTCTGACAAGCTGCCGGCGGGCAAGGAAAGGGGAGGCGCTGTCCCTTCCCCGGTGTCTCTCCATGGCAGAGGCCACCAGCAGGACCCCTCATGTGTCCCTGACACAGTGGTCTTGAATGTCCATACCTGATCCAATCCCCAGGAAGGCTGGATTGAAACTCATTCTCTGGGCTGGGGTGTGCCCATCAGTGACCCCCAAACAGCAGCTGGGCCTCTGGGAGGTGGGGGCATCAGAAGGGCACAGGAAGAGTGGGCTTGAGCGCTGCCTGGGTAGGACGGGGAAGAGAGCCCCTAAGGCCGGTGGTGGGGGCCCTGCGTGCAGGGGAGAGATGGAGGAAGGAAGCCAGCGGAAGAGCAAGGGGGCTGAGGGCAGCCAGCCGGTGGGGCATCAGTCGCTCAGCCCCTGGGCCGGCTGTCCCTAGCATGTGCTCCCCTGCCCTGCCTGCGCTCATCACCTGGAATGTTCTCAGATACCTGGACCAATGTTAGGCCTGGCGTAAACCAAGCTTGAGGGGCTCCTCGTCCCTCAGCCTCTTCGGATGCACCCAACAGCGTAGCTGTGCTCTCCCGGGGAACCGTTCGCCCCCAAGCTGGGCAGCGGATGTGCCTGGTGCAGCACTGGCGGCCAGCAGCCGGCTTGTCCTTTGGTCCTCCAGCAAGTTAGGGCCCTTCTCAAGCTGCTGGGGTCTCCGTCCGCAGCCTCAAGCACGTCTTATGATGCAGAGACGCCCCAGCACCAGCGGGAGCAGAGGCCACGGCTGTGCTTCCGGGAAGCTGGGGGTGCATCTTCGGAACCTGGGTCGGATTTGCTCTCTGAACTCTAGCTGGCCGGACCAGCAGTAGTCAGGGTCCACAGGCTCTCCCCCCGGGGGGCGAGCTTGGTCTCCACCCTCGCGCTTCCGCTGAGCGAACGCTGGCCTGGCTCCTGTGGGTACAGGTAGTCACGGCTCCCGAGTGGCGCGGGCTTCCCAGTCTTCACGTCCCGGGAGCCTGTGCAGAGCCTGAGGCACGACGGTGCAGGTCGGGGCCCGACCCACTTACGCCGTAAAGGGCCAGGTAGGAAATCATGTCAGCAGTGCAAGTCAGATGCTCTGCATTTCAGCTCCTCACCCTGGGGTGAAGCCTGGACGCTTTGGTCGCAGAGCGATGTGAATGAACGCGTTCTCATCACCCTTTCTCGGCCACGGCAGGCAGAGACCCTCGGCTCCGTCTCACCAGCTTCCTATGGGGAGCCGACGGATGATGCTATTTCCTATGGGAGAAAGAAGCTGGGGAAAATGTGCTGAATTCTCCGTCTTAATTCACTATTTGATTTGAACATGTGTTCATGGCATTTTTAATTGCCATTTTTCGTAAAAGTGATGCGTGGCATTTTAATTTCTTTCTAGCTGGCCAACCAAGGAGAAAGGCAGCGTCCATTCCTCCTGGCGGTTCCCACACAGTCTGTCTTTGGCCCACCATACAGAACATCTGCTCTTCGGGTCCCGTCCGCTGCCCACGTAACTGCCCCGGAACTTTCCGACGGAATGAAACCGCGGACGGGTCAGACCCCCGTGGTTCTCTCTGTTCCTCTTTGTACGAGCTCGGAAGGAAGTGCGGCCCTTCCTCTCTGTCACCCGCTATCTTCGGGCCTGCGTGGCCCCACAGTTCCCCGTGCCTGAGAGCCAGGGCTCCTGCACAGGTCTGAGGGGCACGAAGGGTGCCAAGCACACGCCGCCGCCGCGGACGGAAGGCCTGTGTGCACCATGTGCTGGAGAGGTCCATCCCACTCGGGCAGAGGCGCCACCCGCGGGCATCAACACTGCAGTCACAGCTGGCGTCGCATTCGGCGAGGAGCGCCCTCCGCCTCTCTGGGCCTGCAGTCGAGCCACATGGGAACGGGTCCAGGTCGCCACCGGAAGCAGAGGCGAAGAGGCCCGGGGACAAATACTCAGCCCTCGGGTACTCCAGCGACAAGGGGAAGGGGACAAGCCTGCACGAGAACTTGAATAAAGAGAAAAGGGGGCGGGAATCTCACGTTTGTCTCCGGCTGAGCCCTGGAACCTGAAGGCACTCCATTTTCTCTGAGCCTCCATTCTCTATAAAATGTGAATGTGTGGGATCGATTGTGACGTGGGCCCCAATCGTCCCCCCTCCACCACGCCTACGTCACTTTTTGGCCTGCCCTGGTGTGGAGCCCGTGTCCCCGTGCTGGGCATTGCAGGGCCTCATGACCGGCTCTGGCCTCCCCAGCACAGCGGCAGTGACGGGGGCCTGTTCGGAGGCTCGGTCCCCTGGAGGCCGGTGCCCCTGTTCAGGGCTTCTCGTTCATTGTCGCCCGAGAGCGCGCCTGGGCCGACCAGCAAGGAGAACTGAGGCGTCTGGCTGGTGGCTCGTGGGGGTCCCGGCAGCACACTGCCTAGAGACCCCCAGCCTTCCAGAGGCCCAGAGGCGAGCACAGTGCGGACTGCCCTGGCTGGCTGGCCACTCCCAGCCCTGGGTGCTGGCCGGCTGGACCGTGAGTTCAGGAGATGCCTTTGGGAGCTCACAGGGTCTGGGGCAGTTTGCGATTCAACAGTACCCAGCTTACTCTCTCTCTAGCTCGTGGTGTCGTGAGGGTCAAGGGAAGCCACATTTGTTAAAATGCTTTGTACACCACCAATAGCACATAGAAACGAGCTGTTTCATCAGCCCCGTACGTCTCGAGCCTTATTTGGCATTTCTCATCGTGAGCTTGGAGCCGCCACGCTCCTCAGGGTCCTGCCCTTCGGTCACAGTGGGTGGAATCAGCAGTCCTCTGTGCTTACCCCTTAATTTTAGTGGCTGGGGCCCCACCAACGCTGGGCATCACTGGATCACAGATTTAGAAATAAAGAGGGTAGATGTGTATTCATCATGTACTGCTGTGCAAAATGTCACCCCAGAATTAGTGATGTAAAATGCAAATAATCGGGGCACCTGGGTGGCCCAGTGGGTTAAGTAACTGCCTTCGGCTCCGGTCATGATCCCAGGGTCCTGGATTCGAGCCCCACATTGGGCCCCTTGCTCAGCTGGGAGCCTGCTTCTCCCTCTGCTTGATGCTGCCCCTGTTTGTGCTCTCTCTCTCTCCAATAAATAAATAAAATATTTAAACAAATCAATAAAATGCAAGTAGTCGTTGACGATCTCTCACGGTGCCCATGGGTCAGGAACCTGGGAGCCGCGTGGCTGGCTCGACTCCCTCTCGTGCCACTACAGTCCAGTGCTGGCTGGGTCTGTGGTCAAGAGGCTCTATCCTGAGGTGGCAGGTGCCCCAGCTCCTCCCCGGGGGTCCTGTCCACACAGCTGCTCTCGTGTCCTCACGACACGGCGCCCAGCCTCCTGCCCCCGAGCAGGAGAGTCAAGAAACCGAGGAGGAAGCTGCTCCGTCTTTCCTCGGGCCTCCCACACCATACGCACCCCAGCCTCGATTCGGCCCAGGAGGAGTGCGGACAGGATAGGGTCTTGAAGACTGGCACTCCAAATGAGTGGGGCCTCATTTCCCTAGAAAGCCAATGACATTGGTGCCCGCTGGTGGGCTGAAGTCAGATCACCCGGGTCTCGTGCAGGCCCCTCTCGCTGGAGGAGGGGAGCGCCCGCGTGTCTGGCTCCCCATCTGCACTGGGTCCTCAGTCCCCAGGCCGTGAGGGGAGAATCAGGCCCAGACTTGGTAAGGGCCCCTTGCCCTCCCTCGTCCTAGCTGTCCCTGTCTGCCTGGTGGCATGCCCGGGAGCAGTCCTCAGACACGGCACTGTGATCACTAGAGACCTTTGGCTGACATCGTCGGAGTCGGGACGTTCTGGGGACAGCTTAGCTCAGGACCCACCACCTCTAGTGAGACCGGCTGACGTGGCCCCCAGCAGCGCTGCCCTCCGGGTGTTTAAATGCCCACCCCGGGGTGAGCGTCTCTTTCGGTTCGGCGTTGGGGACCGCCCGCCGTGGGTTGGGTTCACTGTATTCTCTGCGCGTGGCCCCAGCGGCGTCCCGACGAGCCGTCGGACAGGTGCGGAGCTGAGGAACACCCCCGTGGGCAGCCATCTGAAAATGCACTCAGGACCCCGACCCGCGCAGAGGCACACGTTCGCTGGCAGCTAGCTCTGATTTTCGCCGAGTTTCAAGTATGTTTGCAAGTTAGATCTCAGTCATGTACTTTGGGTTAAATGATTCTCACTTTTCTGAAAATCAGTTCATTGTTTCAGAAGTAGGGAGCCCCTGGCGCTCCCGGTCTTGTGTTCTACAAACGGGCAAGCAAGCAGTCAAGGCTGCCGTGACACCTGGGCCGGGCCTGCGGGAGCGAGGGGAGGACCGCATCCCTTTCTCAGGTCAGCAACACCAGAATGGGCCAGCTTCAGTGAAATGGAGCTTGGGGTGGACAAGTAAGCTTCACGGGGTCAGCTGCCCTCTGCAACCCCCTCCCACCCTCCTGCCCCAGCAGCCTTCCTCCCCACGGCCTCACTGACACTTTGCGTTTCCTAGTGAATTGGTGGTGGTAGAGACGGCTTCCAACCACCATTCAGATGAAGCCCCGGAACCGTCCTTGTCAGGCCTTAATGTTCTCGGCAATAGCGTCACGAACCTGAGGATGAGCTATCTGACCCAGGGGCCGAGCCTTCCTCGTTTATTTAATGATACAGTTGAACTCATGGTCTGAAGCAGGTGCAGCTGTGCGGACGTTATCATGGGAGGGCTCCCTCTGCTCAGGGGCTGGGTAGCAGGTGTGTGTGTGCTGGGCTGGGGTCTGCAGGCTCCCTGCAGCGGGCGGGAGCCCTCATCCTACGTGGTGGTCAGTCCCCCTCCCTCTCTCCTTCCAATAGTCTAACTTGGAAGCGACCTCTCACGGAGAGTTTTGTACGTGGGGCTTCTCCGTTTTGCGGCCGGCAGACGTTTGCACCGTGTGGCGTTTCGCCGGATCTGCTGACACACAGCAGCGGAGTGGAGAGCCTAACCCGGAGCACATCTCTCTGGCACTCCCAGAGCCCAGGAGCCCCGGATGGAGGGGTCGGCAGGGTCGGCATCTTCCGAGGGCCTGAGCGAAGGCTCTGAGCCGGCCGCTGTCTCCCGGCCTTGCCGGTGGCTGTCTTCTCGTGCTGTCTTCACATGCCTGTCTCTGGGTCCGCATCTCCTCTTCGTAAAGGACTCCAGTCCCGCTGGATTCGGGCCCATGAAAGGACCCCACTGCCTCCACTTACAGTCGGAAGCTCCGGGGGTTACGGCTTCAGCGTGGGCCCGTGGCCCCCCGCTGACTGTGTCCAGCGCCGCGTCAGGACCCATGGATACGGATTCACAGAGACAGGGAGACCGTCGCGCGCTGGGACGTGGTTCTTGACGGGCTCCGTAACAGGTTATTTATTGTAGCGCAAGCAAGAGACTGACTCGTGGGACTCTCGGGGGTACGAGGTCGGTGCTTGTGGAGTCGTGGCCGTCATGACAATCGCCCCCAAACTTGCGAAAGCCCGATTTCTGGGTTCACCCTCAGAGTTTCTGCTCCGGAGGTTTGGGAGGGGCCTGAGAATTTCTGATCTTAGCCAGTTCTCAGACGTCGCTGCCGGCGGTGCTGGGGGGGCTGCTTGGCCTGAGGAGCCCTGGGACCGTCCCCGCCCCGAGGGGCCCACGCAGACCCCCGGCGCAGGAGTCGCAGGCCCCGTACTGATTCAGAGAAACTTCCGGAGCACATTCGTCCCGGTTCTGCGGGCACGGCCGGTGTCCCCAGCACTGAGGGGCCATGTGTTTCCAGGCCCAGCAGCAGGTTGCACGTGCACCAGGACGCGGAGTGACAGAGTGACGGTCCCCCCCTCCGTGGGACCAGCTCCCAGCCTGCACCTGTGTCTAGACTCCAAGCAGGGCCGCACGTCGAAGGGTGAGTGCAGAGCATGTGTGTGGCTCATATGTGGCCTGTATTTCACTTCATGATTCGCAGACAGCAGTGCCGTCTTCGGGGGGAGACGAGTGTTACCTGCCAGGCCCTGCCCATTGGCATTTCTGGAACCTCCTGCTCTGGTGTATGGCAGTGACCGGCCTGTGACCAGCTCTCGCCTTCTCCGTGTGCTGTGGGCTCCACAGGGACCCGCCCCCCATCAGGCCGCTGGAGGCCTCCAGCTGAGCCCGCCGGCCTCCGGAACAGCCGCGGCCAGGAGGAGGTGCCCACGGGGTGGATAGTGAGGGCCTCTGCACAAATCGAGGTCTCTTGGGGGAGGGTCTCTTCCAATACCATGCCCTCCTGATCTCCATCTTGCATAGACCCCGACCTGTGGCCTGTGTCTTCTTCCCCAGACACACACAGGGACCCCACCCAGCCTGCGCGGCAATGGTGCCGTGTGACGAGAGTTCCCCCCACTCTGTCTTCCAGACTCAGAGTTGGGGGGGGACCGAGCTGCGCTCTCAGAGGCTGGGGCACAGGTGACCGGGTGGGGTTCTGTGGCCCGTTGGTGACCCCCTGTGGTGCAGCTGAAGTCTGATCTTATCCTGGGGCTGAACACGTGGGATGAGCAGTACATCCTGAGCACTTAGGAAACATGTGCATTTTAGGTGGGAAAATAGGAAGAGCGAAGGCCGGCTCCATCATGGGGTGAGCAGATTAGAAGACCCACAGGGGCCTCGGGCGGGGGACAGCCTTCTCCACACACTGCCTTCCTCTGCACGGTGGAGCTGCTCCCTGGTTTGCGCCCTGAGCTGTGTTTCCTTCCTGCGGGCTATCAGTGACACGATGGGGACAGGCGGGGATGGCCAGCACAGGCCGAGGTGCCGTCCCTGAGTGCCTCCCACGTGGAAAAACGGGAGACCAGTTGTGATGGGTTTTCAATAGTTTGACTCCAGATTATCCAGAGCAGGGACCACCCCCAAGAGCATCTTGGCCTCTGAAGTGGAGTAGCCAGGATCCTTCTAGAATGTTCGTAATGGGACAAAGAGAGCAGTGTGTGGAGGGCAGCGCTGGTCCCAAGGCTCGAGGGAGAGAAAGCTGGAGGCCTCCCAGAGCTGCCCCGGGAACAGGTTTCCTGCTGCAAACTTTCTGGGGGCGTGTTCCGGTAGCTACTGTTAGTAGTAGTAGTGGTTGTGACCGTAGTCCGGGGAGTTGGGGTCATGCAAAACTGAGCCTCTCAGGAGGAGAAATTCAATTTCTGTCTCAGAAATGCTTAAAAAAGAACCATCCTCTCCCAATAGGTGGGCAAGCCAATCCAAAACTCTCACTTCCTCATCCCTCCGCGGAAGCTCAAGTGTCTTTAAGAAAAGAAAAACCACCGAGACACACACAGCTATTTTAGGAGGCAGCAGGTATCTGCACATCTTTACGCTCTGACTTATTTCTAGATCAGAAGCAGGCGGCAGGTCCGGGCAGCCCGCCCCACCTGCGTTCGCTATGTGCAGTAGCTGGGGAAAGGCAGCTGTGGGCCCGGCAGAAAAAGGCCTTCTTGCGACAAAATGCCAAGAACTGACTGATTTATAGCCTCCACGCTGCTACGATCCGCAGAGGCCGAGGCTGGAGCTCAACCCAGTCTTTTCTGGAAACAGTCCCTTTGAAATCAGGAGGTCCGCTTCAGGAGAATAGACGAATGACGTGTCCCCTGGCCACACGCATCAGCGCCGCCGTGCGCAGCCTTCAGTGTCCAGGCTTTCTCTGGAAGCCACGGATGGGAGTTCTGTTCCCGTCCAGAGCGCGGGGGCGTTGGGGTCCCTTTCTCGGTCCGTGCCAGAGTGAGAACAGAGGGAGGGATTGCACGGACAGTCAGGTCTGGGGATTCCCTACAAGTAATCAGACCATGTCATCAACACGGTCATCCAGATCATGAGGCCTGTTAGCCGCACGGGGACGGGGTCGCCGGACTGTCTAGAGGCAAGGCCGCTGGAGGGACCCGGGAGCTGTGCCGCCCTGGTGGGCTCCTGCCCCGCCCCCCACACTGGCTCACTGCGCTTCCACAAATACATTTCTGCCCGACATTTACCAAAGCTCACAAGAGTTGAGAACCAACGATCTCCCTGAGGTCTGTATTTTGCAGAGGAGAAAACTGCAGGGACGGACAGGGGGGCTGAGTGCCAAGAGCAGCCGGACATTGAGAGCCGTCACGGCGAAGCACAACCAAAGTTCCCCCACGGGAGAGCCCGCACAACAGACTGAAGCCCCCCTTAGTTACAAGTAGTCCACTCCGAGGGCCTGGAGAGTACGAACTAACCACAGACCAAGAGGCTGGTCCGAAAAAGAACCAAAGAACCGTGAACTTTGCAAAGCAACCACCAATGGAACCTCAGCTCCTAGGCTCGCTGGCCACACAGACAGGACAGAAGGTGTTCTAGAACCTAGAAGGGGCCGAGGACTCCCTGCCACACACTCATGAGGACAAAGAAATCAAAGTCAGAGGGCAGAGTTGCTGCGGGGGCAGAGAATCAGAGGTCTCCTCGTGTATTTGCCAGGATTCCAGGCGAAGAGGAAGAATCTGGGGGGAGATAATCACTTCAGGAAGAGAGGACAGCTCCTGAGAATGTTCCCGGTCTCGGCAGAGCTGGCCTCACGGCTGTGTGGCTTGGAGACACATGGGCCCGACGCACAGAAGGGACCCTCTGGCTTTGATACTCTGAGGATCTCGAAATCCTTAATCATTTGATCCAAGTGAAGTTCCTGGGGCATGGGAGCACCATATGAGCAGATATCCCATGCAGAACTGTTGTCCCCCGGTGTCACAGCCCCCCACACATACAGCATCCCGGTGACCCAGCCCACGGGGCACTTGGAGAGACTCAAGACAGGTACCGGCAAGCATGTGGGCCGACGGCTGAGCAGGTGGGCCGACCAGCTGGTCTGGGAAGCCACACTCTCTCCTTGACCCGGAATCACTCGGAGTGCAGAAGGAAGGCAGTGGCCTTCTCGGAGACACCCCGTCCTGCCCCTTCTCACCCGGGATGCCCCTGCAACAGCAACCACGTCCTCTGAAACCGATAGCGCAGGAGGTGAGGGAAGGGCGGGGAGACCCGGGGCGCCTTGTCCTGGGGTCCTTCTTCCTCCCCAGCAGCCCGGAGGCAGAGGGCCTGCAGAATGTGCCCCAGCTGGGTGAGCATGAACGGGGGGCTAGCTTTCGCCACATCTCAGCTGTCACCGTAGCAGGATGTGAACCTGCTGTGTAGGAAACACAAACTGCACTTCGGATGACTCCTTGTCTTCACCCCTGAAGCTGATCGTGCGCACGGGCAGGAAGAGTGTTAACGCTCACGCCCGTGCTTTCCGCGTCCAGTCTCTGCCTGGAGTGGCGTTGCTCGGCCGGCACACGGCGACCAGCCAGGGGAGACTGCAGGAAGCAGAGTCTCCAACTTCGGAAGCTTTAAGTACACCATTGACCCGTGTCGGGCTGGGGTCCTCTGGACCGAGTCCTGCACGTGAGATGCATGGCCCCGGTGGAAAAGGCAAATTCACAGCAGAATGGAGTTGAAACACACCGGCTTTGGAACCTCAAAGGTACACAGGAATTTCTGAGGTTTCCAGAGAGAGAAAGGAGAGTCCATTCTCAAGAAATGGAGGTGGGCATGGGAAGTGTTGGCTGAGCGGGTAAATATTCCGTCACTGATGGCCCTGGGCGCTTCAGGTGTAGGCACTGGGGGGCCCTCCGGGGCCCCGCATTGGAAGCAAAGGTGGTTGAGCGGCCTGCAGTTGGGGAGGGCAGTGGGTGGGCTGGTTGTGAAATCCCCCCCACGGCCTCTCCTTGCAGAACCGGAGGGGCAGGCTCTGAAGCCAGGCCAGGCTCCTGGGACATGCAGAGACAGAGCTCCCCCTCCCCCCGGGGCTGTCCCATGGGGCTGTGGTGCAGGCGGGCCCAGCCTGAGGACATGTTGGAACACAGCCCCCTCGGTCGGGGGCCTGGACACTCCAGCTCAGCCCAGGAGGATGGAAGGGCACGGGGAGGCTGTGACAGACGTGGCGAGCACTGAGGGAAACTCAGGCTGCCTGGGAGACCAGGTTTCCCATGTCAGAGGGAGGCCAGGACCCACTCTGTGTGCCCTGGGTTCATGGGCAGGCGGACAGCGGACGTGCGCCCACGGATACACACAGACACAAACATGCATGGACGGACGGACGCACGTGGCAGTGGCCATTTCTCCTCTGGTTCCTCAAACACAGAAACAGACAACTTGCTTTAGCCAAGCTTAGGAGGTGGCGAAGGACCCAGGGAGTCTAGGTCCCGCTGTCCATCCGTCCCTCCCCAGTCTCCCCTGGCACAGGTGCTCCTGAGCAGAGCCAGCCTCACCGTCCAGAAGGAGGGACACATGGCAACGGAGTGAGGGCACCCAGCGGGCTGGGGAGAGCTGGCTGGCTGCTGGGTGCCCGTGCTTGGCACTCACACAGCACCTGCTCACTGCACGTGTCCCGGGAAGGGACAGAACCCAACTCCTGCCCTCACAGGATGTGCAGCCTGACGTCCAGCAAACATGTACCTCAAGTTGGACGGGACATCGCAGTCCAGGACGCATAGAGCTGGGGTTGTCAGGGAGTGGACGGCAGCAGTGGAAGGGGGGGAGAGTGCTGGAGGGGTGTGGGCTGGCTGCTCAGGCTTGGGGAGCATGTTTCAGGAGTGAGCCAGGGCGAGCAGATGGGGCACCCTCACTGGGCAGGCGTGCAGGATGGCTCCGGGCCAGAGACCCTGAGGATACGTGGGATGATGGGACCTTGAACAGGTTTCCATGCTGCAAGAACTCTGTGCCTTTTGAAGATGCTTTCTGGATCTTCAGCAGGGGACTGCTATCGTCAGCGGCTTCTGGAAGTACTCAGTCGCGGGACATTTGCTTGTCCGCTGAGCAGAACAGGGTCTGGAGATGCTGATGTGACCAAGGGGCAGAGGCTGTGATGTCAGGAGGCAGGTGACAGTGGGGGGACCGGACGTCCTGCTGCTCCCACGTGTCTGGCCCACCCTGCCAGGCCAAGAGGCCATGCCGGACCCCAGGGCAGGGGCGGGTCCCTTGCCGGCAGCTCGCAGCTTCCAGTTGGTCTCTTGGAGAAACTCGGGTGCGGGGTCGGTCTGCTAGGCCTCCCACCAGGAGGAAAGGAAAAGTGACCTCAGTAGAGGAGATCAGGCTTTCCTAACACAGCCAGGCTGCTGAAGGGTCAGTGCCCGTGTGCAAAGTGGACAGCCACGTGGTGCTCTTTGATCCTGACCTTCAAGACGCCTTTGAACCACGTGGCAAAGATCATTGCAAGGAATGACTTGCTGTGGTGAAGATTGTGTTGGTCTGTCTCAGGCAGGGACGTGCCGTAAACCAGAGGCTGGACCCAGAGCCAGTAGGATGAGCGAGGGATGAGTGGACGGTGCTCGGACGTTCTCTGTGTGGTTGGAAAGAACCCGTCCTGGGAGATCTCCAAGTCCAGTCCTTCAGAGACAGAAACCCGTGCAGATTGATGCCCCCTCGGCGAGGACCGCTCTGCTCTTGTGGGAGCTGGAGGAGCAGGTCTAGCCTTGGCCTGGAAGTCTGCCCTTCCTCTCCACTGCGTGCTTGGTCTGGTGCAGGCGCTCTGACGGCAGACTCGCTCTAGAAACGCTGCCTCGGTGGGGGGCAGCGCTGTGCGGAAGGCAAGCGTGGGTCTGGCCCCAGCCTCCCCGCATGTGGCCGGGAACGTGGCTGGGAAGCGACAGGGCTGGCACTCAGCTCTCGAGTGTGTCGCCTGGAGCACCGCACGGTGGCATGCCCGAGTGTGGGCGCCGCTGCAGACACAGCACGTTGGGGGGCTCTGTCCCTGACTTCTGGGTGGTGTGCCCGAATCGCCATCGCTTAGCTGCAGGGAGGGCAGTGATCGTGCAGAAGGGCGCAGCTTTTCAACAGCCACTCTTCTTGACCTCTCTTGGAGACGCTTTCCCGAGGGTGTGGGGCTTTGCTTCCTGTCGGGGAATCCAAAGAAGGCAGGAGCTAGCCTTGCTCTGTGCCTCCCGGGCGGGGGCGAGGGGCCAGCTGCCCGCTGGCCCGCTGTGTCTCCACGGCGTCTCAGGCCACTGCGGGTTGGGGGACTCAGTTGCCTCCCCTGCAAAACACGGTGCATTGGACCCATGCTCTGAAAGGGTTGACCCAACGGTGTTGACCACAGAGTCATGGCCATGTCCCTCCCTCAAGGGCCTGGACTCTTCAAGCCCCACGAAGGGGCCCCAGGATTGCTGTGGTCTGGTGGCCTTCTCCAGGGACGCCTCACGTGTCCCTCCGTTCCCAGGGCTCCCAGGCCCCTCCGGCTCCAGCGCGCAGCACGGGCCAGGCAGCTCTTTAACAAGAGCACATAAACCTTCCAGATCCCCTTTGCTGGCTAGTATCTAATGGCAAAGATTAGAAATTGCTTCTCCGCACAAAGTAGCCAGCTGCCAGCCACGGACTTTGCAAACAAATCACTGACAGTGTCCTTTTACACCAGTGGAACCCTGATTTCCAGTCGCCCGGTCTTGGCGGCCTCCAGCACCGGGGAGCTCCTGTCCGGGTGTCGGCTGCCCCCTAGTGGGCGCCCGGGGAGAGACGCCGCGCGCCCGCGGCCGGGCCCGCCCACTCCCGAGTAGGCTCCGCCCACCTCCCCTGCTTCCCCTCCCCTCCGGGTCCTGAAAGGCTCAACCCGGGAAAGGCGGACCCGCGGGAGGCAGCGGCCCCAGCAGGGAGCAAGTTTTCCATTGCTGAGGGCTGCGGCCCTTGCTCAGGCACCGCCCCGGGACAGCCTGGCGCAGAGGCAATCAGACCTTGGACTCAGGTCGCTCTGCTCCATTCCGGAAGGCAGGCCCCCTCCCCGCGGGGGTTTCAGTAATAAGGGGCTGTGATTTGGCCCTGCTGCCTCCCGCCCCCCGGGGGGCATTAGGTCCTTATAAGAGGGTGCCTAGGTGCCCAGCACTTGGCCTGACCACATTGTCACTTGGTGGCTCCCGAGGGTCACACGGCATGGGCCTGGCAGGTGCCATCTTGGAGGTGGCACTTCCCAGAGGAGCGGCCATCCACGCCTGGATGGACAGGCTGGTGAGCCTAAGGGACCCTCCTGCCTTGTGCCCCCTCTGTCTTTATGGTGTGGCCCCCGTCTCTTCCCCGAAGAAGGCACAGGTGTGGGAATTCTTACTGGCTTGCCTGCCAAGGAGAGCTAGGGAGACAGCGTGGTGGTCTCCAGCGCAGTGGGGTCCCAGCTCCACAAGCCACCGACTGGCCGTGGGCTCTTGCTTCTACGCTGGGCCCTCCCTCGGGGTGGGATTCGCCTGCCTGCGAGCAAGTACCTCTGACGCTCCTTCAGATTTCCATTCTCTGAGCTCTAGAAACTTCCTGCTGGGTTTTTCTTCTTTCTTCCGTAGTTCTTTGTCTGTCTGTCTGTCTCTCTCTCTCTCTCTCTCTCTCACACACACACACACGCACACAGGTGCACACAGACACACGTAGGGCTGAGTGCCAGGATTGAAAATCCCCACGTATGAACCTGCCGGGCAGCCTTCCCGGGTCACTCTCAGCCTGTGAATAAGGACAATGGGCAGGTAGGCTGACACCTTCCTGTGATCTCCACTCTTTGGGGGCCATATCACTTGGCTGGGCCTGGCTGCCGAGCAGGGGGCCTGCACCCCCGGGGCCTGCTGGGTAGGGTTACAACTAACTCTTGCAGCGTCAGAGGGCAAAGCCAGAGCATGCTGGCCGGCCCAGGCACGGTTCCCCCACAGACCTGGCCGGACACAGCCACCCAGAGACCGTATGGCCGCAGGCAACTGTGGCTGGTGGGGAACCGCGTGGGAGGGGCTGAGCCTCACGAAGCCCCAAAGTGAGCTAACTCCCACGGGATGAGTCCACGTCCCTAGAACTCTGAGATCCAGGCTTTAGGCCTTTGGGGTCCGTCCCCAGAGCTCCTTCTGGGGGCCCTGACTTAGGACGAGGGGCGGATCATCAGACAGCTGGAGACGCTTGGGTTTGGGACCCTCACCTGCTGCTTCTCAGGACATGGGAAACACCTTGGTGACGTGCTCACATGACCAGATGCTTTAGCGAACAGGGACTATTGCGACCGGTCTGAGGAGATGTGCTCTCTTTTGTGGCCTCCGGGAGCTCTTAAAACGGACCCCAGACTGGACGAGGTCATGGCTCCCAGAACTGGTGCCGCCTCTGCTCCCCGCCCCGCCGAGGCCCAGAGAGTGCCCCCCTCCCGAGGGCTATGGGTCTCATGCCGGCTGCACAGGAGGCTCACCCAGGAGGCTTTAGCACGGTTACCGGCCGCGCCGTGGGGCAGACCCAGGAGGCCGGCATCACTGGCCCCAGGAGGCAAGGAGAGAGAAATCAGACAGGAGCCGTGTCACGGGGGTGGAGGGGGCATGCCTGCCTGCCCAGGAGCATGAGCAATGTGGGCCATGCCCCAGACGCACCGAGACACTCTCTGCTTTGTGACAAGCTGCCGTCCTCAGGAAGGTGGGAAGAAGTTCCCTGGGGACCATGGGCCTCATCTGCTGCTCCCTGGCCCCTCAACCCTGGTGCCGCAGAGGGAACCAGAGGCTAGAAGCTCTCAGAGCTGGGTGCAAGGCTCCGCTTGGAACCTAGTGGGGACCTGGCCATTTCTGGGCACTGGGGAGGAACCAGTGAATGGCATGACGGAGAGTCGTCTGCGCTGTGTCATGTCTCCAGAGCCGCACGTCAGAGTCCTAACCCCCAGCCCTGCAGAAGGAGGCCTTATTTGGAAATAAGGTCACTGCAAGTATAATTGCTCATAGGGTAGTAGGGTGGCCCCTTTTAAAAAAGGGATATTTGGACCCAGAGACAGACACACAGGAGAGTCAAGCATGTGAGGACCCAAGGAGAGGACAGCTCTCTGCATGCCAGGAGAGAGGCCTTAGGGAAAACCAGCCCGGACCTCGGACTAGCCGCCTCTAGGACCGAGAGACCCGTGCTGTTTAAGTCGCCCGGGCGGTGGTGTTGATTCCAGCAGCCTGAGACAATGCCACACACGGGGATCTGACCGCGAGGGTACTGCGTGCCCCTGTGCTCGGGAATAGTGGGCGAAGTCTCAGGGCTGTGCCCGATGACCACAGCCAGCACCAGTCACACCTGCAGGCTTGCATGGCTGGCACGCTCTGAGGAACGTGGTATGGGCAGCCTGTGGGTTGTGGCCTGTGGCTGTGGTCTCCGTGTGGACTCAGGAGACACTCAGCAGTGGGCCGGGGGCGTCTCTAGATGACGTGAACCCGGGGATGGTTCCATCCTCCGTGTGAACCTGGCCTCGGTTCCGTGCACAGGTGGGGTGGCCTGGAGAGAAGGAGGGTGGGAAGGTGTGTGGCTGGAGGGCCCTTCTCAGACCCTGACATTGTACTGAGCAGGGCCAGCCCTGGGAGCGGTCGGAGTGGGCAGGGCACAGCCAGAACTCGCACTGGACTGTGGCCCTAGCAAGCGATTTCTCTCCCCTCTTTTGGGGCACCACCCACACCACGCGCACCCAATGCACCCTTCCGCGTTCCCTCTTTCTCCCCTACTGATCCCTCCTCCTTGATCTGTCTGTCCATCTCTCTTAATACTCAGCTTCTCTATCCTGTTGGCCATTGGCAGAGATCATTCTTGGGGAAGCTAATGCAAAAGTCTTTAGTGCTCAGGGCTCAAAGTGGCCCCTCCAAGGTCCTGGGAGAAGACCTAACAATGCAGGTTATGCCCTTTAAATAAAATTTCCCAGAGGAAGAAATTGTATCTGCAGTCTCTCAAGGTAGCTGCCTCCTTCCCCTCCACATTCCCCAGGCAGCAGACCTGCTCAGATTCTGGGAAAGGAAAGGCGTGCTGGGGTGCTGACCGCCTGGGTCCTGAGTCCTGTGTCTCCCGAGCCTGACCACTGCCTATTTTCCTGAGCACCTGGCTTGAGACGGGAACGTGGCAGGACCTGATGGACAGACAGGAGGTGGCCCGCCCCCTGTGGGTGTGCAGGAGAAACGCGGTTGCCCGTGCAGGGCCAGAAGCGTGATTGGGGCAGCTCCCCTCCCGGTGGGAGCAGGAACGGTTCTCGTCTGGAAGCCAGAGTCCCCTGGAGGCCACATACTTGGCACAGTCCTAAGTGCACCCTCCTCTCTTCTTTTCCGTGGCTGTCACGTAGGGTGGAATTGACCCGCATTCCCATTCCCGTGAGCCAAAGCTGGAGCCCTCCCAAGCTCAGGACCACCTGCTGGTCGAGGTGCGTGCTCTGTACCCTCAGCGGGCAGGGCTGAGCTTTAGCCCGTGCACACCCAAGCGGTCTGGTGGGTCCAGTGACGGGCCCTTTCTCGGAGCTGGCTGCACAACCGTGCGTTTGAGCTTCCGACTGCCGCTGAGTCTGCCCCGGGAAAGCCCTCCCAGACTCCTAGCGCCCCGCTCAGGACACTTCCTCACTCCAGGCTTCTCCATCTGACTGTTGGTGCTCTCCCGGATACTTGCCAGGCATGGCTTCAGGCACAAATCACCTTGGGCTTTGTTCCCTGCCCGGCAGCCCTTCACCATCTGGGGACACGCAGGCTGGTTGTGGCATTCGGGGCTGGGGTCTCCTGGATTCTTCTCCCGAGCAAGGCCTGGATCTCACAGGTTCCTCTCTGTCATCCTGGGCTGAGCATCCCCGAGAACCTGCCCCCCGCAGACAGACTGGGAAGAAGGACGCAGGCCGTTCCCAGCCTGTTCCGCGACCTGCCGCGCCAGCAAGCACAGGCTGGTCATGACCTTGAGCTTTCCATCCTATAGCGTTCCTTGTTCTTCCACGAAATGTTGGAGCCTAAGTCACGATGATGAGGTTTAGCAGCAAAAACTAGCGAGTCAGATTTCCCTCAGCCACGAGAACTCAGGACCCTAACTCGTCACCGAGCCATTGTGGAACGGCTGGGGCCCCTACTTGGCGACCCATCATAGAAACACTGGGTGGACGCCCCTGGGCCTCCAACACAGAAGCCCACCTGCTGGAACTCGTGTCTGGCCGTGACCCTGACCTTCCCGTCCCAGATCCCCAGCTGCCCGTGTGCCCCGGGCGCACCTCTATTGACCATGAAAACCCCCTTCTGGGCCCACGAGGCCACACTCCGGTGACTGCGCCTGGGCACCTGCATTCCGAACGCTCCGCTGACGAGTCTACGGGGCAGCCAGGCCTAGGAGTCGGGCGTGAAGTAAGAAACATGGGTCAGCCTCCTTTAAGCTGCTCTTTTCTGAATCATGGCCTTTCACCCATTAAATGAGGAATTAATAATGACAGCTGTCTCAACAGTTGCTTGCTTTCCGATGTAAAATGGACTTAAAACAGCGTTTTATATCCGAAAACACTTTGCCAGCTGTGAAAGGTACACATGAAGACTGGTGACAGAGCCCTCGTCGCCGCGTCCCGTGCGTCTAGTGTCGGGGCAGCGCTCCGGCGTTCCCACCTTGTCCGCCGGCTGCAGCAGGAAGCCCTTGGCAGCCAGTCTGCCCGTGGTCGGAGGCGGGGCCAAAGCTGCCGGAGGGCATTACGTAGGCATCTGTGTTTCTGACCCCGGAGTGCTCAGCTGGGTGCTTTCCCAAAAGCTGAGAGTGGGGAGAGGGGAGACTAGGACACCCACAGATCCTAATGCCACTCCCAAGTGCTGGGGACGTGCTGTCCCGGATGCCTCCAAGAACCACCAGTGGCCTAGGGGACATCCCTCCCGGTTGGCCTGCAGCTCGGGGAGTGGCCTCTGGGACCTCCTAAGGGATGAAGTTATTTGTGGTAAAGCTTGCTCTGCCGGTTAGGCTCGTCTCTCAGGGGCAGGAGGCTGGTCTTTGTAGCAAAAATCCAGTTCCACAATTTCCACAATTCCACTCTGCGGGTGTGAGGAGGATGACCCCCATTCTCTGGCCTTGGTGTCCGGCACCCACCCACCCTCCGCGGGAGCCAGATGGGGGGCCTGTCTTGGAGTGGCCCGGGAGAAACAGACCTTTCACTGGGAAGTGAAATAGGAAGACCAGCCCCAGGCCCAGCCCCATGTGGGCGACGCAGGGGAAGGGTTAACTTGGGGGGGCTGGGGGGGTCGGGGTATGCATCCTGGGACTGACCTGACGGTGACCAAGTGGGTTAATGACAGAATGTGACTTTCAGGTTGAAAGGAGTATTAGGACCACATGAGGCTCAGGAACAAAAAAGATACCTGCTTAACATGGTCACACACACACACGGCAGGACAGAGACCTCACTGGCCAACCGGGGGCCCTAGGTTTGCAGACAGTGATGTGCGGCAGTAAGGACTGGCTGGCGCTCAGAGGTGCCCCTGCCCCTCGTGGGGAAGCAGCTGGGGGAGACCCACGCTCGTGCATAAGACAACGTCCAGGAAAGAGCTCCCGACCAAACATGAAGGAACGGCTGGCTATCTTACTCATTTGCAGCAGAGGAGGGTCCCAGAGTGACAAATGTCTGCATGTTCGGAGGGCAGGAGTAAGTCGATTAAAACAGCTACGTGTTCTCTGGCAGCCTTTAGCTGGGCCATGCTTTCCTCTGGAGGAGTCTCCCCAGCGTAATCCTGCCCATCCCGGAGGCCGGCCTGGCGTCTGAGCCGTCCCGGATGCTGGTTGGCGGATAGCCCGTGTGTGCATGTGTGCGTGTGCTCAGCCTTTTCTGTTGCACACGTGCAGAGCTGAAGAGCGAGTATCTCTTGCCTTCCTTCCACGGGCTAGAGGTGGCTGGTGTGTGTGTGTCCCGCAGCCGTGACAGCGGCCGGGGCACTGTGCATGGCTGTGCGAGGCTGCTCAGCAGGCAGCTCGGGGAACACCCTGGTGTGTGCGGGCCGCTGTCGGTGCAGCCCCGGGTGCACGGACGCCGGGAAGCTCACGGCCTGGCTGCCGGCAGCTCGCCTCTTCTATGAAAACTACTCTCCGTCTGGCACAGACATGTGGCAGGGGCCCGTGTAGCAAAACGGTCCCTTCTCGTCCTGCGTGTGCGTCTGCAGCCCCCGTGGCACCCCGGGTCTGGAGGGAAGGCCTCCAGCAGCTGGCCGCGAGCGGGGAGTGGTGCCGGCCCCGGAGCTCTGGCATCGTCCACGGCTCGGGGAATCCACGACGGCACCTGCTGGCAGCCGTGGACCATTACCAGCCCCAGGCGTGGGCGCTTTATTTCCACGAACCAGGAAGAGCTGTTTACGAACAACATACATCTCTCGGTCTTTGTTCCACAGTTTCATGACGCACATGGAAAACTGAGTCAGTCCGAGACCTCAAGGACGGCGAGGCCTAACGTCTTGTGACTCATGGCTTTGGTCAAATAACGCCTCGCTGAACAAATCACTCCTGGAACCTCCCCAGCCAAGCGGTGTGTGGGCAGAGCATGACACTTGGTCAGCGGATGCCCTGCAAGGTGGCCGGCCTCGGTGACCGACAGCGCCCCGCCAGACGGACGGATGGCCGGCAAGCGCAGACATGTGCCGCGGGCTCAGGGTGTGCGGGGCCACCAGGGCGGTGTCACCAATGGGCGGCGGCTGGTCCGGAAAGTGTGATTTCCTCCCCTCCTGGCTAATTCTGCAAAACTCCAACATCCTAAGTGGCCTTCAGAAGAGCTGTAGGTGGCGAATGCCAAGTCACGTGCCCTGGGCAGCCCAGGTGTAGCAACACGCCACCATTTCTTCTTTGTTTCTTTGAAGGAGTGATCACTCATACGTGTCCTGGGTGTGTGCGTGTGAAAGGAAGAGAGAGAACAGGGTGGAAGCAACTGACATGTGAGGTCAGGACAGGGCTGGTGACAGCAGAGTGGACAGCCCGCCGGCGGATGTCGGGGACAGGACTGGCTCCCACGTGCGCCCCGTGCGCCGCTCCCTCGTGCGCGGCTTCCCCGACTCCGTCTTGCTAACAGACACTGAGCATGAGGTCGGGGCTGTGGTCAGAGAAGCCGGGGACACGCTGAGCTGGCAAGACTGTGTAGGAAGGTCTCGAGCTGCGAGTGGGCTGCCGGGCACCAGGCCCCTCCGGGCGGGGCCAAGCCGCCTGAGCTGTTCCTGCAGGGACTCAGACGCGCAGATGTGGAAGCCCCCGGAGGGCTCTCCAGGCTTCTCCCGGTGCATACGGGGGAAGGAGCAGGAGCAGGGCTGGGGCTCTGCCTTTGCTTGGCTCCTATCACCTGAGAAAGATGCAGGGACTCAGGAGGTCCCGCTGTCCCTGGCCACCATTCGCAAGACCACAAGCCTGTCCAGGAGAAGTACGACATGGGAAACGCCAGCCCCTCCATCCCTCCTGTAACAGAGCGTGCGGAAAAGCAAACTCTCACTCCGGCTCTTAGAAAAGGCTTCCTCCTTCCCTGAACCCAGAAGGTATTGACTGACTAATTCTGAAGTCTGTCCACACCCTGGGACCACAGACATGGGTCTCCAACCCCTCTGCCCGAGCTCACTTCGCCCAGAGCTGTCTCACATCCCTGCCTTGGCAGCAGCGTGATTCCTGCACCATCCGTGGGGCTAAAGGCTCGGAATCCAGGTCGCTGGCTTCCTGACTCCCCGCCCAGCTGGCCTACAGGTCCCCATGAGATGGGGCTCCCCCTGACATTTTCAGAGTGGGGCCCCCAGCCTCTGGGTCTGTGCTCACAGTGTCTGCACCAGTTGGTGGGCGAGCCTCCCCGGGTGCAGGGGACCCACCGCAGGTGGCACTGGGGACCAGCCGTGGCGTTGCTTTCCATCACCCCTCGGCACACCCATCCTGTGTCCGAAGCCCCAGGACCACTCTGTGCTGTCCCCATCTTGTTGCTGTCCCTGTCTCCGGGCCACCGAGGGAGTGCGAGGCCGGCCCACGCGGGCCTCCGGCAGCAGGACACCCTTCAGTCGGACCCCCAGGGAGGCTGGTGACCAGGAGAGGCGTGGACGCTGGGCCCCAGGCCTGAGGGGGCGACAGAGACGAAAACAGCCAGCAGCACATCTCCCGGCAGGACGGCTGCCCACGCTGGTGCTGACGGGTTCACTGGGAGTCAGGTTCAGCGTGTGGCTGTGTGTGTCCCTGAGAGTGATGGGCAGGCGCGTCTGCACGTGGTGTGCGTATTTATGTGGTGTGTGCATGTATGTGCTCAGACAGGTGGAGATGGGGGCTCAGGAATGCCCCGGTTTCCCCTGACACCCCGCAACCCCCAGCTGGGCTTTGGCGCCTGTGGGGATTTCTGGCCTCCGCCCCCCTCCCTCCTTGGGCAGACACCACCCCCGCCCCCCAGGAAATCCTCGGCAGGCCTTTCCCCAAGAGCCGTTCCCAGACCCACTCCCAGGAATCTTCGTGCATCTGTCTACTTAGGACTCAACTGGGCACTTAGCATTTAAAACAAAACAAAACAAAAACAAAAAACATTTCACGATGCTGTGTAACATTGTTTATTTGATGGTACGACCTACCAATAATCACAATAATATCCATGAAAATCATCACAAAGCTAATTTAAAGTTTTTATTAAGAAATCATAGTTAAAAGAAAAAAGTCCAGTGAAAAAAGTCATTCTTCTGGAATGGCGGTGTGTGCTCTTTGGGGTGGGGGTGCCTGGGGAGCCAGCAGTCCCCATGTGCCTGGCCGCACGGGCGGGGTGGCCGTCCCTGGGCTGGGGCAGCGTGAGGCCGCCGTCCAGCAGGACAGCCAGGGCCCGACAGCCTGAGTGGGGACACGCCCATGTGAAAGCACAAAAGCTCCAATCGTAACCAGAGAATGGCTTACGGTTGTTACGGAAACGTCCAGTCCCGCGGCGGGGACACGGTCTGTGTGCGGCAGTGGAAGTGACTGTGACTGTCGGTGAAGCCGGCTCATTCCCGCTGAACAAGGACCAGAAGGGGACGGTGCGGGGAGGGGAACCGTGGGGGCAGGTGCCCGTGAGGTCCAGCCCTGGCCGCAGCCCGCTGTCGATCCTCACCTCCCAGACCGCGTGCGGTCACATCACAGAGCCTTCCTCTTGCTCAGAGGTCCCCAGCGCTCCGCCTGGCACGACTCCAGATCCCAGGAGTGGGTCCGGCATGGATTCTGTCACCCAGCTTTTTAATTTCAGGGACTCTGATGTGTGTTGCCACCGTTTGGAATACCTGCTCAGCTCACCGGGACCCTCTCTTTAACAAAACGATCAACCCACCAGCTGGCACAATTCCAAAAAAAACCCAACCCAACCCAGGCGGGTTCTAAATGTGTCTTGCTACCAGTTCGAGGACTGACTCATGTCTCCTGGCTGAGCAAGGGTGCCGGCTGCTGCCGGGCTCCCGTTATGAGAAGGGACAATTCTCCGACCACAGGCCGGATGGAAACTTTAAAATGTCTCAGGTGTGACCAAAGCTGTCCTGGGTTTATGGGTCTCAGCTGACCTAAGAGTGACCGCTAATTCCCTCTGATTTTCAAACTGGCAGAGATGGGCTGATGACTTGTCTAAGCTCACACATGACTCAAGGGCTCATTAAGCCTCAGGAGCTCACGGAGAGTGGCCCAGGGTCACACTCGGGCGTACTTGTGCCGACGCTCAGGATCTGTGCCTTATTATGAATTAATACAGTCTTAGGAAACTCATCTGTAGATGGCCTTGACCCTCACGTGCCCACCCCACCCCACCCCTGTACGGTGAACACAGGGCAAGTCTGGGAATTCTGGGGAGGGGAGCTCTGGCCTCCCAGGGGAGAGGACAGCCTGCTGCACCTGGCCCTCTGTCTGTGCTCAGGCCCGAGGGGACAGACACCCTGCCCCCTCCGCACCCCCATGCAAGCACCCTGCCCGAAAGGTGCACGGGGAGAGGCTCTCAGCAGGGAAGCAAGCCAAGCTAGTTCCTGGGCATAGCCCCATCTTTCCCATGGATCTGAGTCTTGTGTCTGGGAACACAGAGCAGATGCAGTATCTAGACCTTTTTTGGTGCCCCCCCCCCTTAACTGCTGCACGCTTAGGTGCTGGACTGGTCCAGCTATATTTTTTTATTTTATTTTTTCTTTCGTAAAGCCTCAAGCACTTTCATCACCAGGACAGCTTTTCGGTGGCAAGGCTCAGTCTTTGGACTTGTCGGAGCCAGGTTGTGGGGGCGGCCGAACCCCTCTGCTCGCCTTCCCCACACGGCGGGCTGGCGGGCGGCTAGGTGTTCGGATCCTCAGCGGAACCTGCCCTACAGACCGCACACACAAGAACCACGACGGAGCCCACAGGCCCTCTGAGCCTGCCCTCTGAGCCTGCGGGGAGAGGGTGCGCTGCAGAGGGCGTGTTCCGGCACAGGCTTTTGGGGGCAAGAGTCTCGGGCACGTCCCGCACAAGGCCGCAGAGAGAGGCGGACACTCCCCAAATCCAGGTGCTGGCGGGCTTTGCGGTGAAGGCACCCGCTCCCCTGGCCGCCGCGGAGGGCAGGGGGCCCTTAGTTCACCACGTCGTAGTAATAATTGCGCAGCCTCAGCTCCACGTTTTCGAAGCCCGGCCTCTTCTCCACCCTGCGAAGGGACCACTCCGGTCAGCCTCGGTTTGAGCACGCCCCCGACCCCGCCCCGCGACAGGTGTCTGTGGCCACGCCCCCTGGAGGCCCCTCCTCCTCCCGTCAGCTAGCTCTGGATTTTCCCAACAGAGGCTATTGATAGAGGTTCCCGGTACACTCAAACGTGTCATAGACTTCTCTTTCTCCCATCGACAGCATCAGCCGGAAGGAAGCATTTCTTAAAACTGACAACCTACCCTGGCATGGAAGTTATTTTGCTTCCATTTGGGGCTATCCTGCCCGCGGGTAAAGTTGTCCAGTAAGTGACACAGAACTTGAGATCACCCTGCGGGAAGCGTCCACATGCAGACTGGAATTTTGAGATGTTCTGTGCGGGTCTGGTGGGACAGCCAGGGACCCAGCTCACAGGGACCCAGAACCACTCACCCCCCGCAAGGGAGTGTGGTTTCCACAGAACACGGGGGTTTTATCAAACGGCATAAAAATAAGTGGTTTCACCTACAGCCTTCAAGACAAGGAAAAGCCATAATGGACCATTGGAATTTAGCGGCCATCTGCGGTCATGGCTGGGGACGCAGGCCACCTTGGGTGTCGTGGTGGGGGCCGTACCTCTGGCCACCAAGCTGTGGTCAGGGAGGGCTGGGGGCCAAGCCCGGGAGCAAGGGTGTGGTTGGATCTCTAGTGACACAGATGGACAGCCACCATCCTTCTATAAAGAACACACCTCATCATCTTTGCAAAACCCAAAATCCCCCCCAGCTCTGGGGCCACAAGTGGACGGAGCTCTGGAGTCTCCATCCAGCAGCAGCCAGGCACACGGGAGGTAGTCTAAGACCCCACACCCACGTACAACACCCTCCGGGCTGTGTCGTCAGCACTGAAATGCCATCGGACTCCTCATCTCCTGAGTGTGGGTTCCCGACCTTGTTTGTTGCCCATCTGCCCCTCCCCTCACTTGTAGGCTCTAGCAGGGCTATGTACCCTTCTGGGTTCAGGGAAGGAGGAAGCCTTTTCTAAGAGCCGGAGTGAGAGTTTGCTTTTCCGCACGTTCAGGTGACGGGATGGTGGCTTGCAACACAGCACTTGCAGTGACGTGAACGCGGGGTGAATGCGGGGTGAAGGCTGGGCGCTCGGGGCCAGGGCGCTCGGGGCCAGGGTGCTTGGGGCCAGGGTGCTCGGGGCCAGGGCACTCGGGGCCAGGGCGGTTCGGGGCCAGGGCGCTTTGGGGCCAGGGCGCTCGGGGCCAGGGCGCTCGGGGCCAGGGTGCTTCGGGGGAGCTGGCTTGGCTCTGAGAAGTGCAGGGAGCTGGGATCAGTCTGGAGACGGTCAGGGCAACGTCACGGGTTGCTCAGGTTTACTGATCTTGAAGCAGCACCTTAAACTCCCTCCAGATGACTCCCGACCTCAGAGATCCTCGATGTCTTGGGCTTTTCTCCATTAGGCAGAAACCCATTTTTCAGGGTGAAGAGATCCAAATTCTCCCAATTCATAAGGGTTTTTCTCACTGGCATCCCTTAATTGCAGGCCATGATCTGACTGTAAAACACAACTGAAGCCCCCAGGCCTGCTGTTCCCCACTTTCCTCGGGGCCCATCTTCACCTCCTGGCCCTGACATGCCCCCAGGGTGACCTCTGTGGGTGCTGCTCAGGATGCTTCACTCCCTTCTGCAAAGCCAGAGGGCCCGGGGGATGCCTGCCTGCACGGGGTTCCGGCCCCCACCCCGGAGAGTCCCCGGAACGTCACTCCAGGACACGCTGTGGGGCCATAGGGAAGGCCGGGGGAAGGCAGCCGCTGCCTGCCACCGTGGCCGGGCGTGGCCCTGAGGGCCCCTGGCAGGGACCCGGCGGCCCGACCGTCTCCTGGTGTCTGAGTGATCCCTGGTGGCCGTGCCCGAGAAAACGGTGCTTTGTCATTCAAGGGCGCTTATTTCACTACCTACACTGAGACCGAGTCTCGGAACCCTCCGTCCTGTCCCCCGCCTGATGTCGGGTCACTACAGGAAAAACCTAAACCTTAAGAAATACAGCTTTGCCAGAAAACGAACTAAAGACTGATAAGGACTTGTTTCTCATCTCGGGCACAGACTGCCATCACTCCTTTAACCTGCCCGGCACTAAATCCCGAGGCTCGCCAGGACGCGGCCTCACTCTCACGGAACTGGACCTCTCGGTGAGCACACACGCCCCGGGGCAGGAAAGCCCTCCGAGAGCTGGCAAGGAGGACCTGTGTGCCCTGCATGTCCTCCCTTTGAGGACTGAGCTACCAGTAACGGAGTAAGAGGCCGTCCGTGTCCCGTGTGCACCGGCGGGCAGAGCGCCGGCACGGGGCGTCCCGAGTCCCAGAAGCCTGCACCCGGAGCGGGAGGTCTTGGGACCCGAGTGGGAGCTGCGGCAGGAGGTGGCGTCCTGGCCGCCCAGCCCGCCGGCACATCCCTCACACCTGCGCCTCCCCCAAGCCCCCCGCTGCCTATGCTTGCCCTTGTCTTAGCATTAAATGCCAAAACATGAATTTTACCTCTCTTCCTGAGAGCTGATTTTAATTCCAGGTTTTAAATTGTGTTTCAGAATGATTTCAAGTGTATTCTTCCCCAAGGAAGTGAAACCTTCCACAGAAGAAGGTTACTTCTTCTAGAAAGTTACTTATTCTAGTAAGTGCCCTCTCCAGGGCTACACCTGACCTGCCACCTCGCCATGCTGCTGGACATCATCCAACCCAATGTCCTTGGGGAAGGACAGCTCCCTTGGGCCAGAGGCTGGGACCCAAGTGCACGCGGGGAAGGCACTGTGAGCTCATTTCCAAGCTGGGTGTCAGCCCCCAGGGAATTTTCACAGCCTGCAGGGTCTCCAAAGCCGAGCAGGGTGCACGGTGCCTGCTGGAGGCCAGGACGAGCCTGCACTGTCCCCAGCGGCTCCATTGGACCCCCGCCAAAGGCCCTTTCCCTGGATTGTGCCCCCAGCGTCAGCCAGAGGAGCAGCTGCCCTCTCCCCTGGGGGTTGGCCCTGGGTAATAGTGGCATTCTTCCCTTCCTCTCCCGGCCGTGGCGGACCAGGCGGGAGCCAGGCGGCATGTGAAAGCCCTGGAATATTCCTCAGCCTCCAGATGGTTCCAGCTGCATCAGCCCGCGTCTCTGACTGCAAACCTGACCGAGTGTGACAGCCACGAAAGGGCAGGCGCGCGGCCCCTCTAGAATACAGACCTGCGCACGTCGGAGCCTGCGGGCTCACAGGCACACTCCCGGTCAGAGACGCGGAGAGCAGGCTCAGGGCCCCCAGGGCCACCCACAGGCCGCCGCTCCGGGCAACGTCAAAGGCCCCGTCCCTGCCTGTCACGTGTGATGCATGTCTCTGGCCTGCTGAGCTGCCCCGCAGGCCCCTCACCTGCAGCATCACAGGACACCTGCCGGCACTCCGCAGACGCTGAGAGCCCCCGTCCCAGGTCTGGGTCCCTTCTGGGAAGTGCTCCCCTGGCCGATGGCCCGGCCACCTGGACAACACCTGTGGTCTCGCGGGGAAGGCAGGGTGAGGAGTCAGGCAAGGACAGCATCCACTGCCCTGTTGAGCACCTCCGCCACCCAGAAGTGGCAGAAGTGGGACGGGCACCAGCCCGGACTCCCACCGACATCTTTCTACGCTGACCGCCCCACCCCCAGCGGGTAGCATCTACACTTAAATTCTAACAACCTGGTTAGGGTTCACTGTCTAAACTTCTTTAGACTGAAGATGATGAGAGCCTGGCCCAGGAAGTGGTCCACCCCACCGCTCTCTGATTAGAAGGGAGTACAGCACCCGTCCGTGGAAAGGCAGAGGTGGTGCTTCTCGCCAGGGCCTTCTCATGCACCCCAGGGCCTTTGCATAAACTCCGGGGCATGCTGGGTACTCACTCATATGTCCAACACAGCTTCATCAGCTCGTACATCTCCCTCGGACACCCCGCGGGGCACCCCATCCTCTCCCCTTTCTCCAGCATGGCGGAAACTTCACTGCCTTTCATGCCCTAAGATGCAAAACATACCCACGCTTGTTAAAAACAGCATTCAGCAAAAAAACAAAAAAAAACAAAAAACAAAAAGAAAACAACAACAACAACAACAAAACGCACAACAGATTATGTCCTACCCCTTCCCCAAAGAGGCAAAAGTACATGCTGCACAATTTCACTTACAAAAAATACAGAAGCAGGAACCCCTACCCCATGATCTAGAAGGTTAACCTTGGGACACAGCTTGTGCCTTCAGGGGGCACAGAGGCTTCCGTTTCATTATCTGGGGGCTCGTTTCATGGACGCACCCTTTGTGAAAATTCATAAGCTGTATTTTAGCACATGTGCTCTTTCTGGTATACATACTTTGATTAAAAAAAATCTAAACTATTTAACTGAACTGCCAGTTTAATCCTGGAAATAGCCAGGATTAACTATCTTGACTTCCACTCTAATCATAATGCTGATATGGGTCTTTTATGCACTTATATGTGTGATGAACAATGAAACTAAGTATGCAGCTCAGTTAATAACACATTATTTTATGTTTTCAGTTTAGAATAAACTGAGCTCATATCTGCCGCTCACTGTCAAAAAACAGTGAAAGACTCAGTGAGCCCAGATTTTATGAGTCTATGAGCTGGGGCATCCTGTAGCAATCATCTGGGGCTTGTGTGTTCTGTGGTCCCGCAGCTAGAACCCAAAGAGCAGGGGCTCACCCGGTAGGGCTTCTGCCCGTAGGAGAAGGCCTCCCACATCAGCACCCCGAAGCTCCAGACGTCGCTCTTGCTGGAGAACTTGTAGTAGTTGATACACTCGGGAGCGTACCACTTCACCGGCCACTTCCCGTGGGTCTGCGCCTGAAGGCAAAGCAGAGACTCTCAGTGACGGCAGGACTGCGGGCGCCGGGGTTCCCAGCAGCAAAGGGTGTGGGTCACCCAAGCTTCCGGGGCCCGAGGACTGATATGTCAGTATGCAGCAATGGAGTTTCATCGGCCTCAAACGGGAAGGGCCCGTGAAATCAGCTGGCCAGGTCCCCACGGCAGCAGTATTGGACGAAAGCACTCACTGGGGCCCTAGGGGGTCCACATCACTAGCCAGGGACCAGGGACTCAAGGGGCCCAGGGGGAGTGCAATAAGGACAGAGTTTCAGAGAATTTTGGAGCGTGGTTGTAAACACAGGGAATGTTCTTAACATGACTGAACGGCACCCTTAAAATTAGCTCAGACGGTAAAATTCATGTCAACAAATAAAATTAATGTGTGTTAACCAAAGGAAAAAGAAAGAAAGAAAGAAAGAAAGAAAGAAATGGGAATAAAATGACTCATGAAACGCCCTCTGTGTGTGCACTCATGCATTTGGCCCCAATCCTAAAAACAGGTTTTTAAATCTTTAAAAATTTAAACTTTTAGGATTTAATCATATTTTTAAGATTCAGGCTGTATTTCTTGTACCTTTTTGTCTTTTTCTACTCACAGCTTCATGGACCTTGTGACAACGCAAGAGTCAGGCCTGAATTTTAGCTTCGTGGTTTTGCTCCAAGTAATACTAGGTTATCCCCAAGAGTAGTTAACTGCTCCTCGGTCCTTGTCCGTGGTGTTACACAGTGTTGATCATTGTGTCACAAACTGCTAATATCATAAAGCATGTTTTAAACTTTTTAAAAAGATTTTATTTGTAGGGGCGCCTGGGTGGCTCAGTTGGTTGAGCGACTGCCTTCGGCTCGGGTCATGATCCTGGAGACCCGGGATCGAGCCCCGCATCGGGCTTCCTGCTCGGCGGGAAGCCTGCTTCTCCCTCTCTCCCTCCCCCTGCTTGTGTTCCCTCTCTGGCTGTGTTTCTCTCTGTAAAATAAATAAAATCTTTACAAAAAAAAAAAAAAAAGATTTTATTTGTCAATGATCTTTACATGAAGCTCGAACTCACAACCCCGAGATGAAGCGTTACACTCTCCACCAACCTAAACAGCCAAGTGCTCCAAACGTTTTTTCAACTTTCTAAATTTAAAAAAGTAAAGGGTAATAAAGAGATGAAAATTGTGCCCAACAGAAACCCTTTCCTCTGGGGCTTAGCGTTCAATGTGTCGGTCAGTCCTGCTGCCTCCTGGGGGAGCTGTGGGGGGGGCAGCCCGGGACGCCGCTGTGAGACCACAGGCACATGGGTGACCCTACATGACACTCCAATTACACTTCTGTCTCAGATCATGTCATGTATTACTTTTAGATTCTGATTTCCGAAGCTGGGAACAATAGAGCCATAGGTGTTATTTCGATTTTAATTTGAATTTTGAGGTGATACAAAGATAACCCTTGGACATATCCTAAATATGTGGAAAAGTGAAGTCTCTCTCCCCCAACCTCAAGTCTTCATTCATAGAGGTGGGCATGTTTGACCATATTTCCTGAATCTTTCCAGAAAAATCTATATCCAAATACAGATAGGGAACGCATACCTCTCGGGAGGTAGAAAACCTCGGGACATGTGTGTTGCCCTTTACTTTTGAATTCTTCTCCTTAACCACGTGCTCTGGATACAGCTGCTATAGACATTGGGGGGCATGCACCCCTGTAAATCACTACGCGAGTAGCCTTTGGGTAAATACCCAGCAGTGCCACTTGCCGGGTCATAGGGTAGCTCTATTTGTAACTTTTTGTGGAACCTCCATAGTGTAGGACTGGTATGAGTGGACATCCTTCCTTTGGTCCTGATCTTAGTGGAAGAGCTTTCCCTCTTTCTCCCTTGAGGCCGATGTGAGTGGTGGGCTTGTCCTTCATGCCTTTATTGTGTAAGGCCTGTCCCTTCTATATACACTTTGTTGAAAGTATTCATCATGGAAGGATAGTGCATTTTGTCAAATGCTCTTCCTGCATCTGTTGAGATGACATATGATTTTTATCTTTCATTCAATTAATGCGTGTGCCACATTAATTCTTTTGTAGATACCTAACCATTCTTGTATCCCCAGGAAATCCTATTTGATCGTGGTGTATGATCCTTTTAATGTGTTGTTGAATTCGGTTTGCTAGTGTTTTATTTTTTTAAGATTTTATTTACTTATTTGGCAGAGAGAAAGCATGAGAGAGCATGAGCCTGGGCAGAGGGAGAGGGAGAAGCAGGGCTCCCGTTGGCCAGGGGGCCTGATGTGGGGCTCGATCCCAGGACCTTGGGGTCATGACCTGAGCTGAAGGCACATGCTTAATGACTAGCCACCCAGGTGCCCCTAGTTTGCTAGTATTTTATTGATAATTTTTGCATGTATGTTCATCAGGGATTATGGCCTATAGTTTGCTTTTGTGGTACTATCCTTATCTGACCTTGGGATCAGGGGAATGCTGACTTTATAAAATGAGTTTGAGCATGTTTCCTCTTCTTCTGGTTTTTGGAAGAATCTGAGAAGGATTGGCATTAATTCTCCTTTAAATGGTAGAATTCACCTGTGAGTTCTGTTAAGGTCCATTTGGCCTAAAATGTAGTTCAAATCCAATGTTTCTTTATTGATTTTCTGTGTGGATGAATTATCCATAGTTAAAAGTGGAGTACTGAAAAAAATCCCTAGTACTATTGTATAGCTGCCTACTTCTCCCTGCAAGTATGTTAGTATTTATTCAGGTTATATTCAGAAAGTTCCCCAATGTTGGATACATATATGTTTTAAATGGTTATATCCTCTTAATGAATTGACTCCACCATTAATAAGATGACATTCTTTGTTTATTACAGGTTTTGACTTAAAGTCTGTTTCATCCGACATAAATATAGCTACTTCTGCTACTTTTTAGTTTCCATTTTCATGGAGTATCTTTCTCTATCCCTTCACTTTGAATTATGTGTGTTCTTTAAGCTACAGTGAGTCTTTTGTAGATAACAAAGAGTTTGGGTCATTTAAAAAATTTTTTTTCTGCCACTCTATATTTTTTGGTTGGAGACTTTAATCCTTTTACAATTAATTCTTGATAGGTAAAGACGTACGAATGCCATCTTATTGTTTTCTGGCTGTTTTATAGTTCCTTTGTTCCTTTATTCCTCTCTTGCTGTCTTCTTTTGTGATACGATGGGTTTCCAAAACAGTATGCTTAGATTCTCTTCTATCTTGTGTGTATCTCCCGCAGGTTTTGCTTTGTGATCATTCTGAGGCTTACATAAAACCTCTAGTAAATTTAAAAGGCTGTTTTAAGGTGATAACTTCACTTTGTATTCCAAAATTCTACCCTTTCATTCCTTCCCACCATATTTCACAGTCACATAAAAATATATAAATATCACAAATTATATCTTTTTATACTATGTATCCACTACAAGTTATTGTAGCTTTAGGGATTTTTAATACTTCTGTCCTTTAATCTTTATACTAGCTAAGTGATTAACCCAACACTGTATTGCAGTATTTGCGGTATTTTGAATTTATCATATACTCTTTTTACTAGTGTGTTGTATATTTTCATATGCCTTCACATTACTAATTCACATCCTTTCATTTCAGCCTGAAGAACTTTCAGCATTTCTTCTAAGCGAGGTCTAGCAGTGACGAACTCCCTCTGCTTTTGTTTGTCTAGAAAAGCCTTTATTTTATTCATGTCTAAAGGACAACTTTGATGCATAAAATTATTCTTTGCTAATTCTTTCTTTTCAGAACTTGGAATACATCATCCCACTCCCTCCTGGCCTGTAAGGTCTTTGGAGAAGATCTATTTGGACTGAATTTGTTTGGAGACAAATGAACTCATGAACTTGGATATGCTACTCTCTCTCCAGAATTGGGACTTCTCAGCCCTTATTTAAAAGTAAGTGAGTTTTTGCCCATTTCTCTCTCTCTTCTTCTCCTGGGAATGCAATAATATGGGACTTTTTCCTCTTACTGGTAACCCACAGGTCCTGAAGGCTTTCTTTCTCCATTTCATTCTTCTTTTCTGTGTGCTCCTCTGACTGGATAATTACAGCTGACCTGTCTTTGGGCTCACTGATGCTTCCTCGTACTTGGTCCGATCTGCAGTTGAAACTCTCCACTGACGTCTTTGGTTCAATCATTGTATTTTCTAGCTCCAGAATTTCTTTTGGTTCTTTTTTATGTTCTTCATCTCTTTGTTAAACTTCTCATTTTGTTCTTGTAACATTTTCCTGATTTAAAAAAAAAATTTGTGTTCTGTGCAGCTCTCTGCACATTTTTCGAAGAACTCTTTCGAATGACTTGTCAGAAAATTCATGCATCTCTATTTCTTTGGGGTCAGTTACTGGTAGTTTACTGTGTTGCTTGGATGGCCTCGAGTTTCCCCGATTCTTCATGATCCTTGTAGTCTGCACGTTTGAAGAGGCAGTCCCCTCGTCCCCGACTATCTGGGCTGACTTCAGTAAATGACTTTCACCTGCAGGTGGGGACAGGCTGATGTGTTTCCTGATCCTGGGGCTCGGGCCGCAGTACAGCAGGTGCAGGCTGTGTGAAGGAAGGGGCCAGGCTGCGGTGGGCGTGAGGTCTCCCTGGCTTCAGTGTCTGAGGTCCATGGAAATAACACAAGCCGGTTCCCCAGTGATGGCTGTGGGGTCCTCAGCAGGGGCTCCAGGCCCAGCAGGCAGGGGCCGGGGTAGGTGCTGATGGTGGCCAGCGTCAGGGGTGTGCACAAACCCGGCGGTGCGGGCCAGCTGCAGGAGCCCATGAAGGGACAGCAGCCAGCTGCAGACACACATGTAGTGGGCTGGGGCCGATGTCGGTGCACGAGCAGCCTCAGGGGCACGTGTGGCTGTGGAGGTTGCCGACGGAGTTGGGCTGCTGCGTGCAGGTGCGCGGTTAAGGGTGCCTGCTGCAGGTGAGCTCGGTGATGAGGACAAGGCCACACCTGGGCCCACCAGAAGCCCTGGGGGCGTTGGCTGTCCACGTGCTTCCCCGCACCCCTACGGGCTCATTCCAAGCACATGCACAGCAGGAGCGCAGCGGGGGGGTGGGGTGGGGAGAGGTGGGCCGGCAGTGTGCAGGAGTGCAGAGGTGGGGGGAGCGACTGTGAGCCTGGAGGTGGAGGTCAGCTGTGGGGTCTGGGCTTCTCCTTTGCACAGGTGGCTGCAGACATGGATCCTTTGAAGTGGCGGGTGGGGAGCAGAGAGGGACTCAGGCCTCTGCTCTCTGTGAGCACTGAAAGCATCCGGGGTTCTCTGTGGATCAGCCCACTGGGGTCCACGGCGGGATCCATGGTGACGAGAGCCGGGGGCATCCCCCAAAGCCACAGCAGCGAAGGCTGGCCGGGGGACCTCCGCACAGCAGGTCCCTGGGAACCATGGCGGCTCTCATGGTGGGGACAGCAGTGGCAGCCCGCCGTTCCTCCTGGTTCCTGTCTCCCGCTGTCCCAGCATGCTGGTCTCCGGGTGGGTGGCAGGCAGTGGGTCCTTCATGCTGTGTGCCCGAAGGCTGGGCAAGCTGGTAGCGCACCCCACTCTCCCCTTCCCCGCGAGGGGGATCTCCTAGCTGGGGGTTCCCATCTGGCACCGGCGATGCCAGGCTAGGGGACAGGCCGGTGCGGGAAAATGGCGTGTTTCTCCCATGTCTTTCCGCCCAGCTGTTCTGAGGTCTGTGTCCCCCTGTGTCGCTGAAGTTTTCCGAAGTGCGTTCCCGAGCTCTCCCAGAGCTGGCCCCTCCCAGGGTGGCTGTTTAAGTGTGGATCTTTGTAGGGGGTGGAGCTTGGGCTCTCCTACCCCACTGTCTTGGTCCGGATCTTTGGCTTGTATTTCTCTAGTATCGTCAATATTTTCTTCCTCTTCATTAATTTTCGGAGAGTCACTGGTTTCCTCTTCAACAGCGTGCTCCTGAGTATCCCTGGCAGTTTTAAGCACTCGCCCTCCTGTTAACATTCGTCCTGGCCAGGGGTGGGGACTGTCCCTCCCCTCCTTGCATCTGGGCCGCCATGGAGGCTCTGACCCGAGCAGGAGGTGGGTGTGACTCTGAGCCAGCGCGTGGTGCGGCCTTCGGCTCCCGGCAGCCTCTCTTCCTGCCTTGTGAGCAGCTGCCATGCCATGAGGGAGCCGAGGCCACGTGGGGAGGCCACGTGCGGGGGAGCTGGCGTTGCCCGGTGCACCCCAGCGGAGGTCCCAGCCCCCAGCCCACGGGGGATCAGGCTCTCGCCGCGTGAGTGAGCAGAGGGGGACCCTCCTGGGCACAGTGAGCAGCGGAGATGCGCCCTCCCCCCCACACCCTGCCCACACCCCACAACCACGAGTCAGTTAACACTTGGTGTGCTGCGAATGCACGAAGTCTGGGGACGATCTGTTATCCCAACTTCTCCGCATCCTCCTCGAGGCCTCGTTTCAGTCTCCATTTCCTTCTCTCTTTAATCATCACGATGAAGCTGTGTTCCAAAGTGCCTGTAAATGGTCACTTGCTTTTCTCTGGCATGTGCCCGGGGCTGTCCCTCTAGGCTGCCGCTTCGTCTGTCTCACTTCCCAGCAGCGTCTGTAAAGGGCTCGCTGGGTGCTTTTCTAAGGACGGCTCTTCTCTGCGGGGGCTCCGCTCCTGTTACTCACCCTTTGTGCCAACCCCTAGCTGACCAAGACCCGCTGTCCCCATCTGCCACACGTGGTGGCCGTCCCAGAGAGGTGGGTGGTGGTATTGGGGGGGACCAGGCGCTCCAGGGTGCAGAGCTCGGGGCAGTCCCAAAGCCCCTGTCCTGCCATCCACAAGTGAGAGCTTCGGGGTGGGCTGTCAATTTCTGAGAATGCTACGCCCTCCCAGAGTCCTGGAGAGTCAGAAATCTGTTTCTGGCCCCTTCTTTCACTATCTGGGTTCTGTTTCCATTATATAGTCCAGTTGGTCAACCTAGACTCTACATACACACTGTGTCTGGGTTCATAGGAGGGTTTCTTATGGTTCCCCCGCCTTCCTTTAGTTCCTAGCAGTTCATCTGGGGATCTGGGACCAGCTCTGAGAAATCCTACAAGAATCAACCTGTTCAACACATTTTTCCAAAGTAAGTTAAGGAAGCAATTCTATTCTTGTTTTTTGTTTTGTTTTTTTAAACAAATTATCAATTAATACCTTGATTCTTTGTGTTCCCAGGAATATGGTTTGGAAGATACCATTCAAATTAAACTCAAGTTGTGATATATTAGAGTATTTTCATTTTTTTAAACAATATAATCAAAGCTTCACAAAAACATTTCTTATATAGTTAATGTGATAGATAAATTGCTTCTGGAAACCCTATCATAATCAAATAAAGAACACAAACGCTTGCATTTCAGATTCTCAGCACCTGCTGCTTTGCATACGGGTGAAGTCGTTCCTACCTTATAGTAGTTCTCGTCAGCGCGGAGTGCTTTGGAAAGTCCGAAATCACTGATCTTGGCGTAGTGCTGAGTGACCAGCAAGACATTTCTTGCCGCCAGATCTCTGTGCACAAAGTTGCACTCCTCCAGGTATTTCATTCCCATAGAAACCTGATGGACCAGCTCTATAATGTTCTTATCCTTGACGTGCCTGAAAGTACACGTGTCGTCAGTGATAGTGGACACGGTCCACGGGGACCGGCCAACCCAGCCCTCCATGCGCCAACTCAGAGCTGCCCAGAACTGAGCACCACCAGCCTGGTATCTGGCTGGAATGATTTTCAAGGTGTGCTTTGGATGGCCTGACGTGAACTGGACTGCAGAATGACTGGGTGGACAGGCTGACTCGGGCATAGCCAGGCTTTGGCTGGAATCCTCGTTCCCACACCGAACAGGTAACAGAACCACCTCGAGTCTCAGTTTCTTACCCAGGAAGTGGGGCTAATGGCACCTCCCTCCTGTGCTGATGGGAGTGACTATAAGTAGAGTCCACATGTAACACATCAGATGGGGCAAAGTACTCAGTGGCTGTTGTCACGACTTACTCTGTGTGTTCCTCCACCTCAGCAATGGCTTCGATTAGCACGCTGTGAGCCCCCCTCCACGGCTGCCGCCCATCAGCTGCAACAGAACTCCTCAGCACTTACTTGAGGGGACACAGATGTCAGCCAGATGCGTAAGGCACCAGTCACTGTTAGCCTCTCTTAGAATGTCTCTTTTACTATTTCTTTCCCTAGGTAGGGCGTGTTCTGCCCAGTGAGGACAGACGGATGGCCAAGATACTCTAAGGCTGATTCTATCACTGGGCAGTAGAGAGCGAGCAAAGGAGAATAAAGACCAAAGCGTTGGCCTGGAGTTTTTCTGAACACGACAGGGACTCAGAGAGCATTTGACGCAAAGACTGCAGCGCTCTTCCCTCCTCTCCCAAGGTCCCCGGTGTGCGCCAACGCAGCCCCCGGGCGATGACACACATGGGCGGGCGGACCCTGCCCCCTGCGGCCTCAGCTGCTGGGGGACCCCGAGGTACCTGTTCTGCTGCAAGTACTTGTTGAGCGGGCCCAGCTCGGCCATCTCCATGACCAGCATCCAGGACTCGGCCTCACATATCCCGATCATGCGCACGATGTAAGGGTTGTCGAGCTGCTGCATCACGTTTGCTTCGGCTAGCAGCTCATCTTTAAGGGCAGGGTCATTAGCCTCGTTCTTGAGAATCTTCACAGCCACCGTCTTCACAACTCTGCATAAGAAACCGGAACACACGCGAGACGTTTCAGAGCGGCTACGTTCGAGGCGATCGCCTTCCGGGACGCGTAGCGGCTGTGCTAGAGGCGGTGTGATCCAGCTTCTCCGCAACCGTGCCCTCGCATTTTATAGACAAAGAAACAAGTCTGCATTGGTGACACCTGATGAGGACGTGCTGAAAAATGCCCAAAAAGGAGAGCCTGACTATTACAGGATATGTGAACAATTCTCAAATAAGCCTCAGAAGATGCGACACGCACGGATTCCTGCAACATCTTCAGCTTCGCCGTCTCCGATTGTCTGTAACGTGGTGAGCAGAACACTCACTAGATGTTAAAAGATGAGAGATGTTTAAAGCAAATCTGCAGATGCAGAATGGTTAACAACACACTTCTTAAAACTGAGCATTATTAATTTTAAGCAAGCTCCAACAAGTTTGCAAAAAAAAAAGTTTTTCACTTGCTCATAAAAATATCCTGTAGATCCTGTTTGAGCTCCTGAAAGTATTCTGATACAGTGGGACGTAAATAAACGAATGGAAGTTTACTCTGTGTGATTCAAAAAAAGCGTATTTCTCTGTGAGAGAATTCCCCCACATGAAGGAAGTACATCTCCTTTGTTGAACTCCGAAAGGGGACAACGAAACAGAACCGTCCCATAAGATGGTAAAATAAGAGAACAATGGAGTAAGTCTAACATCCATCCACAAAAACTCAGACCACTTCACTGTAGGGTTTAACAAGTGTTTCCACACTGAATGCAGGCCGTGGGTCCTACACTGTGGGGCTGGGGCTCCCCAGAGGCCCCCTCACCCTCCTGCAATCGGGGAACTCCTTCCCTGCGCTTCTCTCGAGGCAGTGCGTCACGGTACCTTCCCCAGCTCCGTCTGCCTTTCACCCGGGACTGGTTCTCTCATGGTGTGAGGTAGGGACCAACATGAACAAGGGAAACCTCGTGATCCTTCCCAGTAGTGACGGAGGAAACGTCCATAATCTCTTCCAGAGACGAGAAGAGGAAGGAAACCTATCAATTTACTTTGAGGCCAACATTATGCCCTGACGCCAAAATCGGACAGAGAAACTTCCACAAAAATAATTTACTGATATCTCTCATGAACATAAATGCAAATATTCTAAGAGAAGTATTAGCAAATTCAAATTGGTGATTTACGAAAAAAAAAAAAAAACGAATTCCAATTCATGAACAAGATGGGTTTATGCCAGGAAGTCGAGGTGGCTTTAACATCTGAAAATCAGTGTCCTTCACCACAAAAACACAAGGAAGGAGAAAAACCATAAGGTCACCTTAGCAGAAGAAAACAAATACTCAGTAAATAGTAATACACATTCATGATTAAAAACATCTCCTCTCCTCTCCCCAAACCCTCTAGTTGGAATTCCATAGTTAGGTCTGTGTTAATATACGTATTTAGTTAAGCAAGGAATTTAAGTGTCATGAACTACTTGAGGAAATTTATGCCTTCATACAGAGTAATTTAGGGGTGTCTTCGGCTCAGGTCATGATCCCAGAGTCCCAGGATTGAGTCCCACATCGGGCTCCCTGCTCGGCGGGAAGCCTGCTTCTCCCTCTCTCACTCCCGCTGCTTGTGTTCCCTCTCTGGCTGTGTTTCTCTCTGTCAAATAAATAAATAAAATCTTTAAAAAAATAAAATAAAATAAAATAAAATAAATAAAATAAAATAAAATAAAATAAAATATAAAATATAAAATAAAATAAAATAAATAAAATATATAAAATAAAATAAATTAAATTAAATAAAATAAATAAAATTAAATAAAATAAATAAAATAAAATAAAATAATAAAATAAAATACCTGGAAATGCCGTGTGGTTGTCCCTGAATGATTTAACTCAATTTTAACTAAATAGTGCATGCGTGTGAGTGCACAGGAGAGACCCACGATATACAAACACTCCCGCTGGCTCAGGGCGGTCGGCTAGGATGTTCTCATCTTACTACGTTTTGCTTTTGCTTCTACTTTCAAATGCTCCAAAAGGCACACCTCCCACATGCAGACTAACATCTACAACCGGGATACTCCAAGTCAATATACACCGTGAATGCTTCGCTGTGTGTGTGCCAGAGGAAGGAACCTACACCGTGTTTGGGACTGAATGCCCAGGACATGTGCAGTGCGGCTGTTTCTAGAACGTCAGCTCATGGGAGAGCGAGCCGTGTGGCTCGTGACTCACTTTTTCATCTGGTAGTAGCCCTTCTTCACGGTCCCGAAGTTGCCAGAGCCCAGCTCACTGTCCTCCAGGGTCAGCAGCTTGCGGTCCAGGTAGACCTCCTTGGGCCTGATCTCCTCGGGGTCCGCGTAGGGGCTCTCATACACCTCGGTGTCCATGGGCATGGCCTCCCTCTGGGCGTCTGCGGGGCGGTCAAGAAACAGGACGCTAGGGCTGGGTCCCTGCTGAAAATCCCAGCGCCTCCCGCTCCCGCCTCCGGCCTCCTGCGCTCACTCCTCGCCTCTCCAGACCTCGGTCACCTCCGACAGCCGCGGTGCCAGTGAGCGCTCACGGTACCGTCTCTCCTGGTTTGCTACAGGCAGCAAAAAGCCCCTCATCCTCAGGGGACTCGAGCCTGTTCTTGCACAAGTGTGCCCAGAAAAGGGGTCTTTTGTGCGGGAGTCGTAGATGCAGGGGGCCTCGGAGACCAGGACCTCTACCACCTGTCCCCGCGAGCAGCGGCGAATGGCCCCGGGCGGGACCACACGTGCCTCACCTCTGTCGGTGGCCCAGGGTCCCCGGTCTGGCTCGTAAGGATTGAAGGTCACAGAGCTCTCGGGCCGGCTCCCTGCAGACGAGGTGGCCTGAGGCACACAGAGGGCAGCGGGTGAGTTTCCTTCCAGGACGCACCTCGTAACTGGTCTGTACACTGACTTTTGCTTTCAAATAATCACAGGACGACTTATGCGGAGAAGACGAAGGAAAGCATCAGGGACACAGACAGAAAAACCACCATAGCTTATCTCATTCTTCGGGCGACTGCTTGGACCCCGACAGGGCGAGATGGAGCTCTGGCCTCTGAGGTTCAAGGGGCTGTAGGGTATCAAAGGGGCCTCATCACGGGCCCTTCCAAACCCCATTTCTGCCTACGTGCGGTCCCCCTGGGGTTATTCTTCTTCTGACTACTCTCTCTGCTCAATTTAATGCCGTGTGAAGGTACATAAGAAAAAACACAGAGTATCCACCTGCTGCTTCCCCCTCCCCGACTCCGAAACGGAGCGCAGGCCTGGTCTCCGCCTCAACTTGACCTTCCATGGAGATCCGGCTCCGGGATCCAGTGCAGAGGCGGCGGCCTTCTTTACCTTGAGTCTTCCTGACCCTGCCTTCGCCCCCTCCTCTTAAAACAACGGCAGTGCAACTACCTTTGGTTTGTGGAAAAGAATCACAATCGAATCCTTTTGTTTGTTAGTTTTGGAACAGTTGCCTCGAGGGGCCACCTAGCCCTTCCCTGAGCGGGGCCCAAGCACTGGCCACGAAGCCACGAGACAGGTACTGCCGGGGTCTGGAGAAACGTGGACACACACAGACATCAAGCTTCGCTGCACACGGCGACTATCTCGCGGCAAACACGGGGTCCCCGTCCGCCTGCCTGACGCCCCAGGCCCGGGAATCAGAAGGACAATAATGGGGTCAAAGGTCTCACGGCCACCACCTGTCTCCCAGACCTGGCCCTCCTTCCTCACCCGTCTGCCCAGCGCCACTGAGCTGCTCAAAACACACGGACCCCAGCGACCAGGCCTCGGGACGTCGGCTCTCCCTTGTCAGCCGATGGCGCTCGCTCCACTCTCTCTGCCTCTCTTGGCGGTCCTACACGTTCCTACCACACTCCATAGGAGGGGCTGGGATGCACCAGCAGCAAAAACAGCCTAAGGCCCGGGGGCATAGTCGTCCCCTCTCTGCATCAACGCTGCCTCGTCCGCCGCTGGACCACAATAAAAACCTGCCCAACACACACCGACGAGGGACTGACTGAATGAATGGGAATAGAGTCTTAGAACGGGGAGATGGGAAGTCAGTGTGATTTAGAAATGAGTGATCTCTCTGGTCTTTACACTAACGGACGGAAACAGGCATGGATAATCCCAAATGATCCTCCTCTTTTAAAAACCTGCCTGTGCTTGTGGGCGACTGGACGTCCTGTGAGTGCCCCTGTCTCGACAGAACTGTCCTCAGAGAGACGAGGGGTTCCCAAGGCCTCCCATCAACACTCTGCTCAGCTACAATCAAACTCCGAGGTGGAAATAGTATTCAATTAAAAAAAAAAAGCCTTATTTTTAGGTTCACGTATACAATCATTTCAACAGCTCTGATCTTCCTTGTAGGCAGGAAGTCAGATCCAAAGACATGACTTGAGGACTCCGGGACCAGCTGTCCTGCACAAGGAGAGACCCGGACGCCTCCTCCTGACCCTGAGATCTGCCCTCTGCCCACCCGGACGCGCTGTCCCCAGGCCGACCCTCCATGCCGAGCCAGTGCTCTCCTGAACAGCAGGATGTCACTGACCTGCCGTTGGAAGCCTGTGGGGAAGATTCTAAAGCAGAGATGGGCACGTGCAAATGAGGGACAGGGCCACCAGGGCATCAAGACTGAGGGACAGCTAGTGGTCCTGGACACACCGAGCCCAAGCCCACTCTGATGGGCAGAAGGTCACGCAGACCCCGTGCCATTCCGAGCCTTCCCAGCCCGGCCGAGCCCCAGGAGTCCCTCAGGAACCACATCCGCTCCCTGCCCTGGGTCACCTCGCTGGGACAGAGAGGAGAATGTTCTCCAGAAGAAATGGGACATTTTCTGTCGTGTCAGTTAACAGGACTGTGGGGATGTGACGATGAAAGGAAGATCACGACACACGATTCCATCTGTCCCAACGTGTCTGGTGGATGTGCCACTCAGTACGACTCCCAGCGCCCTCTGGGATTGAATGCCTGGCTAAAAAGGTCTCCAGGACTCCAGAAAGAAAGATGCTAAATTATAAACATCCTGATTAGCATTAACAATGAAAAACACACTGCGGCCTATTCTATCATCTGTCATTATTCTTTCTGCTTTATATTTGATGATTTTCCCCCTAATCCATACCATCACCTTTTCCGCATAGAACGTAACGTGTCCATGGAAGGTGAGCCCCCGGCGCATTTTTTTCCATTTCCCCGGCTGGTCAAACCTGCGGGCCACCACTAGATGGCACTAGCGACCTTCGTGTTCGCCCTCCCAAGGAGCACGCGGGGATTTGTTGAATTTTCTAAACTAAGGTAACAGGCCACTCTGCAGTAATAAAAATTAGACCAAATTAGGTCTTGAATTATGAGCCCTGATCTCTTACTGGGCAGGTTTAAGTGCAGACGGAACTGTGTTGGACAGCTGTCCTCTGGACAGCCTATTAAGTGGGGGTGCAGAACGGCTCTCCCGATGATCCGGGAGCATCCACTGCTAGACCCTCACGTTTAGGTTTCCAGACAGACCTCTCCGGATCAGGCACCGTAGTAGTAAAAAGGACCACATATGTGTCACGGCCACAGTGATAAGGAGAGCCCGCAGGCTGCCACGGCGGGGGGGGCACGGCTCCGGTCTCTGCGGGAACAGCCGTGGTCCCAAGGGGGACAAGACCCACAGCCCAGGTCAGACCCTCCCCGGCTGGGGCGCAGACTGTGACCACGTCTGTTCCCCTCCAGGCAAACCAACCCCTGACCTCCACCATCACCCCCCCCCCCCACGCACCTGCCCGCAGGAGCAGAGGCTGCGGGGTGACCCGATATTAACACGGCAACGTCTTCTCCAGGGTCCGTCCCAGTGCCTCGGCGTGACCTCCCGACAGGGGTGACTTCACAATGGCTTCCCTTCTTTTGAGCTCCTCTCGCTCAACCCTAACAAACTGTGTATCTGAAATTAAGCCTTCCGAGAATCCAATCATCACTAGAGGCGCTCGGATAAAGTGCGAGAAATGGGTGTGAATCGCGAATTCTGGAACACCTGCTCCCCACTGAGCCACAGGTGAAGGCTGGGGCACGTCTTAGGGAGCGTGCCTCTGATTAGGAGGCGGAAGCCCGCTAATAAGGACGCTGTATCCACACTCCGCCCATTCTCCTCCGCAACGCGGTTTTCTGTACTTAAAGGAGCAGGACGGATGGCTGCCGTTCTAGGGGCGGGAGGGACTTCCCTCATTTCAGGGTGCCTAGCCTTTAAGGAAGGGTCTGGAGGGGAGGGTGAGGGTCAGTCATGCAGACATTCGTCAGTCAATTTCATATTCATATTTTAAGGACTATCGTGTTCTTAATATCGAACGAAAACTTCAAAATAGACCTGCCCTTCAGTTTTTATCATGAAATCTCTACCATCTAATTAACAGTCGTCCTCAAGTCAAAACATAGTTTTTAGTAACTACACACATAGTAGATAGAATTCAAGTTCTAGCAGGCCCTTTCTGGGTCTGAATTATTTAAAAAAAAAACTCCATATACTGATCAAATTAACGAGCTCAAGAAAGTCATTTGCACCTCATCTAAACAGATAAGAGATCTGACAAAATTCCTGTAAGTCCTTTCTCATGACTGCTTAATTGATAGAAAATTCCTCCTCTATTTGCGAAAACATAAATACCAGGTCTCCTAAAAATATATCTGATGAGCAATTAAAATACATTTAATCCACAACTTAAGTCACATAATTCTTTACTGATATTTTTGGGATCGATGGAATTCAACACATATTTCAAAGCTGTTATAAATTTAAATAGGCAAGAGCCTTTTTTCCCCTTTGCCAGTAAATTACTTCACAGTATTAATCAGATTCATTACTTTCTAATGTTTAATTCCATCTTTAAAATAATTTGATTAAATTCGAGAGGTATGACTTCACAAAGGCACAACGTGAGTTTCCGTGACACCCCGTCTCATGCGGTGTTTCTGTGTTTCCTCCAGAATATTTTACATTCGATCAGCACAAATCTGTTGTTGGTAATTAACAGTGGATTTTGGAAACAATTCTAGAGCTCAGCTCTTATTGTAACTGGTTTATTTCCCAGTGACAGACTTTTAATCTGTTTCCAGACATTGTCAGTCACACAGTGCTGGAATAAACACTTTATTGGGCACATGGTCACACCTACACCAAGAATAATGCAGACCTAGAAACACAGTCGCAGTTACGAAGCCATATGTGGTTTTACTCTGGACGGAGGTTGTGAGCTTGCCCTCCTCAGAGGCCGCATCATCTCACACTTCTCCAGCAAAGTGTGGGAGGGCTTATCACACCCTCCCTGAACTTCCTGTCGGTTTTTACTTGGGCCCGTTTCACAGGTGGACATAACAGGACACCTAGTTTTCACTTGCATTTCTCTTATTATGAAACAGAACAGTTTTCCTATGTTCATGTTTTCCTACATTTCTCCTGAATAGGAAATATATCTGTTTCATCCCTTGCCGTGTGCCTGTTAGTTAAAACTTTTACTGACTTGGAGAATTTCTTTATATATTAAAGATCTTAACCTTCATGTGTATCATCATATTACCAGTTTATTATTTCCTTTGATAGTATGTCTTTATTTTTAGGTAGACTTACTGATATATTGATAGCATAAGAAAAAGAGACGTGCTCTCCTTGAGTGCAAAAGATCTACTGCATCTTTTCTGGATTTTCCTCAGTTGCTGTGAGTGACGTGCTGCGAATGGCTTCAGCCTGCTTGGGACAGGGACAGGGTGGCCGTGAGTCTCGTCTCCTCACCAGGCTGGGTCACTGTTTCCTGGTTTTTAATGTGTCCACGCAGCTAGTCTGAGCTCTAGCCCTCCGTGATCGAATCAAAGTGTCATTTTGCTTCTGCTATGGAAGGATTGTGCAGGTATGATGAAAATCCGTAATTAGCTGATTTAAATTAGGGAGATTATCCCGGGTGGGCCTGGCTTAATCAGTCAAGAGTCCTTTGGGGAGAGCTGCGGCTTTCCTGAGAGAGAACGAGAGAAAGGTGGAGGGAGTGTTGAGCTCTGGCTGCGGACTTCACGCCCGGGAGGGTCCACCCTGCTCCTGTCCTTCCCTTCCTGACCGTCTGCCCTACAGACGTGGGATTTGCCTAGTCAGCCCCTATCTCTGTGTAAGGCCAGTCCTTGTGATAAACCTGTGTGTGTGTGTGTGTGTGTGTGTGTGCGCGTGCGCGCGCATGTAGAGATGTGTGTATCTAGATGTGTATTGTGGTGTACACGTACCTCGGTAAGGGTGTGTCTCTGTTTCACACACTAATCTCTCGGTGCTCGTGCTCCCGTGAAGGACTCCGGAATGCTGTACTTTGGAGCCACAGAACTAAGCCACGCAGGCACGGGGTCCGTGCACGGTGAGGCCGCCCACCTCTGGGCCCGCACGTGGGTGGGGGGCTGTGTGTCTGCACATCGTGAATAACAAATAAACCAGCGGCGGCAGCGGGCAGTGTGGCCCACGTGCACAGGGCTCCCTCCACGGCTGCCACGCCGGCCCTGAGCATGGAGAGGCCACAGAAGCTGGTGAGTAAGGGGTTCGGGCACCGGGGAGGCACGCGTCCCCCTGAGCTGTTCTGCGAAGGGCTGTCGATGCAGCGTTCAAGCAAACGCTCGTGCACCTGTGTCTGCCCCCCAAACCACGGCAGCGAAGTCACTAGTTCGAGCTGAATGGGTAATTACAGCCTCAGAACGATGACTCTTGGTTGAAATGCATCCGAATCAGAAGATGCTTTGTCTCACTGTGGCTATTTCCTGCCGGGCCCACGAGATGCTGGCCTGGCGGCCCCTCAGACCCCCCGCCCAGAGAAGGGATGCGTGGTGATGGGGGCGGGGTCTGGACCTCACAGGCCGGCAGGGGGCAGCTGCAGGGTTTGCCTTCGTGGAGGCGGACCCCTTCCGAGCCACAGCCTCGATCCCCGGCTGGGCCTGGGGCTTCAGGCAAACTCCAGGTGTTGGGACAAAGGGGAACCGGACGCAGAGAGTGTGTCCCCTTGACAACCTGGCCCCCGACCCCTAACACACCTGACTGGCTTGGGCAGCCCTGAGCGTGGATCCCACTGCCACAGCCCAGCTCAGGTGCCATGGGCTGGTTCCCGCCGCGTGGCCGGGAGACAGTCGCTCTGTTCGTTTATCAGGGACCTCGCTCCCTGACCGTCCCGTCCAACCCTCTTCTCTGATCTACTGTCAGGACTGCAGCCCCTGGACTATGGCTGCCCACCTGGAAAATGCTTCCTAAAGACAATCTCAGATTTTACGGTTTCTACTTCTTTTGTTTCCAGCAAGCACTTTCAGCAACCGGCATCATGCGTTGGTGCCCGACCGTATGGTGGAAATGTTTGAAAGAAATGCTAACTGGTATGAAAATGGAAAGAACTATTAATGAAAAAATCAACTTTCCTCCAAAATGAAAAAAAATACAAAGAAAACAAAAGTAACCCATATGCCCACATACATACGGAGATGATTCACTATAAATAAAAATCATTTAAAAAACCCTGTGCTTTTCCCCCTCACAATCCAATCGCGCAACCAAACACGAAATGCATCCCAGGACCTTAACTGCCTCGTAAAGAAACAAGGGCTTCCAGTCCTCGAATCCACACTTGACTCCCCATGTGTCACAGTCACGCTCCGTGTCGGAAATCCACAGCCTCGTGGCCCTTGGTAGCCACGCAGTACAGAGCCCGAGATGCTCCCTGTCTGGCCCCACAAAGCCCGGCCCCCACTCCCCCACCAGCGCGAACTTTACCTATTGATCGCCATGCTCTGCAACTCCAGATTCTGGCAAGAGATCCCCTGGCTTGCTCGGAGAAGGTTCTGGACGCAGGGGCCCACCTCCCGCGCGGACCCTGGGACGTTCACGCGCACACGGAGCAGGGGCGCCTGGGCAGCAGGGACTGGGACCCACACACGGCAGGCGGGGGAGCACAGCAGCGGGACGGGGAGGGCAGCGCACACGGAGGGCAGCGGGGCTGGAGCACGCGGGGGACAGCAAGCAGGGGACAGGTCAGCACCTTTCTGTGGCCGGGCTTTGGGAAGGAGTAGGATTTGATTCTGGAGATTATTCCACCCGCTGACCACGTCTAGAGAGCGTGACGGCAGAGAAGGAGGAGTCAGTGTTTCAGAAAGCAAACACGTGACAAGCTATTTCGTCGAGCTTCGCGTCCCTACCGCCAACCGCCTCCACACCCCGCGGCGGAGACTCGCCGCCCGCCACGCTGGGCCACGATGAGGGAGGTTTTAGGATAAGCCCACCCCCTGCGCAGAAAGATCTGGAAAAACACTTTGGTTAGTATTTCCCATGGGAAGCTCTGGAGTTAGGACTGTCCCATTCAGTAGCCCCCGTCTCATAAAAATCGCTAACTCACGTATGAGACAACACATTCTAAAGAAACCAGAAGTCAGTCTGACTCTGCCCAATTTTGTTACTTCTGCGGGGGGCGGGTTCCGTGGTTTGTGGAAATTCCTTGACTTGGATACATAGGACATTCGTGTTTTTCTGTATGTGTTGAGATACTGTTGATAAAAGGATTTCCCATAATATCTAACTTCTTGAAGCTACTGGGTCGTGCACATCTCCACGCAGGGGCTCTATTTTAGATGCTGGTGCTGAGGTTCACGGGCATGTCAGCAAACTCCTCTCCCCTCACCCGGCAAGAGGTGCCGCCCCCGGGGACCCTCCATGCTTCAGTGTGTGTGGGTGCAGCTTGGGAGCGGTCGGCAGTCCCCACCATGGGCAGAACGGACATTCCGCTTTCCGCTCAGTCTGCTTTTTAGGGTTTTAAGGGTTATTAGGCACATAAGGAGACGTGAAGCACACAGCTCACGACAGGGGGATTTTTGTACCTTAGTGATGGTATGTTAAAGGACACCCAGGGTCCACACTGAGATTCCCGGAAAGGAGCAGGACCCAATTCCTCCTGAGTATAGACCGTGTGTTGGCTGGGACGGGTTGGGAGCCAGGAGAGAGGCAGAACTCCCCCTTCAGGGGCGTGTGTTGGGCAAGCCCACGTGTTGACGTGGGAACAGGTCCCATTCTCGCCTCCTGCTGACGTGGAGGGAGGGCTGTGTCTGTCCTTTGGAGAGGCTTCTCTCCTCTGCTGAGCACCCCATGTGCACCCAAGCCTTCCCTCAGCTATGTCAAACCCGCTCTCCGGAAACGTCGAGGCTTGTTAGCGACGACCTAACCAAACGAGCCAGGCGACAGGCTCAGTGAGGCATCTCGGATGGCACACTCACTGCAGGGACCCTGGGCTCGGACTCCGGATCCTGCCTGTCGTTCCCCAAAGCCCCCAGGAGGCATACGCCTGATTTAAGCCAGACGTCCCAGGGTAGCCTACGAAGAAATGAACTTGGCCGGCCCGGAGCCGACGTCCCCGGGCCCCAGGGTACCAAGTGTGGCGGGAACCAGCAGGGCTGCCTAACCCCGGGCGCTGACCCGTGCTCTCCTGGCGCTAGCACACAGCGCTCCCGCGCGGGCCGGCTCCCCGCACTTACCGCAGGGTGGGCACCTGGGAGGGACGCGCGGGCTCCGAAGTTGATGTTTCCTGGGTGGAAAGAGCGTGGGCAGTTACGGCGACACCCCTGACACCCGGCGGCTCCCTCCTCCTCCCGGGGTGCCGATCAGCCAGCCTGACCAATAGCTCGTGTGCCCCGGAAGCCGTCCCCCCACCCCGCTCAGTGGCCTCACCGCACAACTAACCCGCTTTCTCCAGTTAAAGCCATCGGCTACACTGTGAGTCACTGGAGTGACCGGACCTCAGCCTCCACCAGCCGGTAGAAACAAGGTTCATGCCACCGAGATCTGGGCCAGGCCAACAGTAAAGACAGGCTGGTCGCTGTCAGGGTCCCGGGGACTGAGGCTCCAGGTCAGGGACTCACCTGTTTGCCCGCCGATCTTCTGGCACGGAACAGTGAGCACTCTTAACAGCCCGTCCGGCTTGTAGGAGTAATGCTCCACCAGCTGAAGGGAGAAGGCAAGAGCCGTGAACACCAGAGGCAGGAAATGGGGAACTCCTGCCTGGAACAGCCCACACCCCACTGTGCTTCCTCAGGAGGTCATCCTGGTCCCTCCTCACACCTCTCCCACCCCACACTCACATCTTGGACAGGAGTTCACACCCTGACCCTCTGGA